>CM062295.1:424145687-424447188 GCA_031216915.1 Pictodentalium vernedei
AATTTTAATTAGTGCAATATGAGGAAAATTTCTTTATAAACCTTCTTCAGATCCACCAGTCAGAATGCTTTCATATTTGGTATACAACATCTCTAGTGGAGTGAGATTCAAGTTTGTTCAAATCAAGTGCCTGGGGTAATATTTTGGCTCCTTATAGGAGCTGGAATTGGCCTTGTAGCTGAAGAAAAATGAAATCTTTTATTAAGTACTCTCTAGAGGTGAGTAATTAAGATTAATCCACATAGGTTCCATCAAGGAGCTCCTAAGGAAGCTCCACTTTTCATATTATGATCAACTGAAGAAAAGTCATGATGCTTGGACTATTTTAGTCATTCCTAAGGGGCTCAAGGATTGACAATGGATGCTATGAAGATTGATTTCTTAATGTAGATTCATTCTTTATATCGGGTTCTGTTCAAGGTGAGTGCTCAGGCCACTTGGGGCCTCTTGTTTTAAAATCTTGTTCGTCAGGCCCATCAGTCAGGATATTTGTTGTTTTACATCCTTAGTGGGGCGAGATTCAGTTTTGTTCACATCAAGTCCCTGGGTTCATATTTGGGCTCCCTATGGAATACAAATTTTAACTTGGTGCAATATGAAGAGATTTATTTACAAATCTTCTTCTGATCTACCAGTCAAAAATCTTGCTATTTGGTATACTGCATCTTTACGGGGGGTCCGCATGAAGTTAGTCCAAATTAAGTCCCTGGAGTCATCAGCATGAAGTTAGTCCAAATTAAGTTCCTGGAGGTCATATTTGAGCTCATTGTGGGAGCCCAAATTTTAACTTAGTGCAACTTGAGGAATATTTTTAAAACATCTTCTGCAGATTCATCAGTCAGAATCTTTTGATATTTGGCATGCATCATCCTTATTGGGTGAGATTCAATTTGTTGAACTCAAGTCCCTGGGTTCATATTTGGGACCGATGCTTACTACGATTGGAACCTGTGCACCTGTGATTATTGTTTCGATCGGACCTTTGTTTACCAGAGTTATGTCCCTTTTCATCTTAGAATGCCTGAATTGCCCTAAATTTTGTCTGGAGATTTTCTCAGATGTTTATGGGTTGTTTCGATTGAAACTTGGTATGGATGTTCACTGTCCAATCAATATCTCCCATTTTTTAAACTTGGGGCTTCTGAAAATTTCCTTAATGATATTAGGTTATAAACCATGTCAAAAACCTGTTTTTTCACATTTCTGTCCCCAAAAATGAAAATTAAGTGACATCACTGACATTTAAGGGTGATAAATCATTATAATCTGTTGAAGATTTCTATAGGCACTTTCAAATAAAATTAGAAAAACTATTATTGATTTCTAAACCAGCCAAAAAATTTAGTACAACATGTATACTAATAATTACAAGAAATATGTTTACAGAGTTGTTGACAATAAAAAAATTTTTCCAGCTCAAGTTTGCCTGGTGCAGTTGTCTTTGCTGAGGAGTTGGATCATGTATGTCGGGTCACACAGTTATGTAATGAAAATGAGATTCCACTGATTCCATTTGGGTCTGGTACTGGTTTGGAAGAGAGGTGTAAATGCATTGAAGGTACTGAATAGTTTTTTAGCACTTTGTTACATCATTGCTATGTGCTTCTGGAAATCATCTATTTTCAGCGTACACCCACAGGTAGTCACATATTTAACTCTACTCAAGAGTCATTTTGAAATCTTCACCTATTTTTTGCTCACCTGACTGAAAGTCAGGATGAGCTATAGTGACCACTTACCCTGCATCATCCATCATCTGTCCATCATCTATCACCCATCATCCTTGAAACATGTTGTTTGCACCTTCTTCTCCCACACTACTGAACTGATTTCATTAAAATTTTGGTGATGGTTTGTTCTGATGACTCAGATGTGCATGTACATTACTTGCAAGTGAAAAAAAAAACCAATCATAACTCTAGGACAATGAAGTAATCACTTTGTTTTTGTGCTCCTGATGGGGAGGTATTTTAAAAGCAGTTCGAACATCCATCCATCCCATCCATCCATCCATCCATCCATCCATCCATCCATCCATCCATCCATCCATCCATCCATCATCCATCCATCCATCCATCCATCCATCCATCCATCCATCCATCCATCCATCCATCCATCTTTTGCACTGCAACCCCCATGTTAAGTGACAAAAGGTCAAGGTCACAGGAATGGGAGAACCTTATTCTGTCACAGACTGGACTTGTCTGTCTGGAGTCATAATTCTATAATGCTTTTGCAGACCAAAGTTGTCATCTGCTCACACACTTTTGTCATTTACAATCCCTGGGGGCAGGGTTTCATTGTTTAAAAGGTTAATCTATATCAGCTAACCTTTATCCAAGAAAGTTTTTTTTTTTAAATAAACTAAATTCCACTCATGGGTAAAAATATTTCATCTGTTTTCTATAAAACCATTCAGATATTGCTGTGAACTTACACATTACGGTAAAGTTGAAATATGTTGTAACATAATTACAAAACTAAGTATACTGCTGCCTCTGCACTAATAAGACCAGAATCTGGCATCATTTTCTGGAAAGCTTTCTGTGAGAGCTTTCCACAAAATGATGCTAGTTTCTTATCAACCTACCTCAATTGTTTACTACAGGCTTGCACTACAGTGGAAGAACCTAACTCGGATAAAATACTCTCTATTTTAATCTTTCCCAAGATTTGGGAAAGGAAAGTGGTGTAAAAACACCACGAAAAAATAAGCCAAAACAGGGTTGAGTGCCATCGGTGCACACCCAGTATGGGACGCTGTTCCATAGTACAAATCCACGACTACCGTAAAACAGTGCGCAGTGCGTCAATTCGTCAATCTTTTGATTATCCACACACGTGGTGGATGTGTGCCATCTTGCTCAGTAACAGTGATATTTTAACTTGTCGATAATGGTTTTCCTGTGACTGGAATTATGGATCTGAAGATCGTATAATAACAGGACTGTGTTTTATATATTCTCTTTTATATTTTCAACCATATTCTCATTGTATATTATTTACTATTCCGTTTTCGCGAATGTTTTGTTTTCGACATCACGCAATTCGACAGTGAATTTTTCGATTGATGAATTCATTGTTTTTGGAGTTAGATGTCAATCAGGGACTGTCTGGACAGGATTTCTTCACTCTGTTGAGGTCTGAATTTCTGTTTTTTCGGTCCCTGTCGACCGTCTGGGTTCTGTCGTGTACCCACCGGTTTTTTCTGCCACCTTCTCTCGTAGTTGAGGGTGTTCTTCTACTTTCTGTTTCTGTTGAGTTCACCTTTTTTCTTCTACTGCTCTCACCTCTGTTATTTCCAGTTCGGTTCCTTTAGGGCAATTCCTTTTGCCCTCACCTTGGTGCATTCTTGTGGCCGTTTCTTCCGCACCCACGGGTGGTGTGGAACACTCTCGTTTTGGGAGCCCCCTGACTCGACCACGTCTGGTGTGAATTTACCCCCTCCGTGGGGATGTGCAGCTCCCCCCACCCCTGCAGGGCGGGGGGAGGGGGGGGGAGAGGGGCATTTTGGGGCCCCCCGACTCGACCACGTCTGGTGTGAGTTTGACCCCCTCCGTGGGGGATGTGCAGCTCCTCCCGCACCAGCAGGGGGTGGGGACCACTGTCGTTTCAGGGCTTCCCGACTCGACCATGTCTGGTGAGAGTTATTCCCCTTCCATGGGGAATGTGCAGTTTTTTTACCGTGGTGGATACTGCAGGAGCTGTTGGATTTCTGGTGAAGAGATATCTGGTTCCGGAACTATGCGCCCTCTCCAGTCGACATCTGAGGCTGTCACTAGGGTTGTGACTCCTCCTTTGGAGGCCGAGCTTGGTGGCTCTCTCCGCTTTTCCGCCAGTTCCAACAGCTCCCATCATATCTGCTGCTACTGCTGTTCCATCTACCACGTCATTGGGCACCGTTTTTAGCTGGCCTTGGCTTATCCCTGCAAGGGTCTGCAGGGATGTCTGTAGTGTGGTTGTGGGGTATCGGCCTCAGCCTTCAACTCGGCGAAGTCGGAAGGGGCTGTCGACTGGACCCCCTACTGTGTCCTCTCAGCCGTTCAGCACAGTAGTTGTATACCTGCAGTGGTCTGCTGCGGTGTCTGGGAGTGTAGACGTGGGGGTATTGGCCTCAGCCTTCCCTGACTTCAACTCGGCAAAGTTGGAAGTGGCTGTCGGCCGGACCCTCTACTGTGGTCTCTGCGCCATCGAGCACCACAGTTGTGTTATTGGATTCGGATGTTCTTAGTGGGGACACTATGAACTCCGTGGCATTTCCGTCCACTCATTCTGGCCACATGACCAATTTTGGGGGACCAACGTCTTTTGTGCAGCCTGGACCTTCTGCCATGCAGAGGTCTGCGGTGACTCTCATGAGTTCCCGCTATGTTGATCCTCGTGGTGTGTCGTACCCCTATACATGTCTGCCTTCAGACGTTTCGGCTGCCGCTCGTCGTCCCACGTCGGGTGTTTTGGAGGATCGTGACCCTTCGCTGGTTAAGAGGGTCAGAGGTGAAGCTACTTTGCCGGTTCGTTCCCCTGTCGAACCGTCCAGTACGGGCAGTGAGCTTAGGGAGGCCCTCTCCTTACTCACTCAGGTTCTGTCAAAGAGCCTTCCCGTTGCTTCCAGCGAGGCAGCAAGTGGTTTCGAGGCACCCCCTATGGGGCTGCCTCCCGGGATTGGAAACAGGCCGCTTTCTGATCCCCCTGGTGTTCCGACACCATGGGAGGCGTCGGCTGGTTTGCCCACGATGGGCTATGTGTCTTCCGATTCAGGGGAAGAGTCTGACATGCTTGATGTCGAGAGCCAGCAGTCTTCGGACTTGGGGGCAGCTCTTGATTTTGTGTTTGGGTTCCTTCCGGATCTCAAACCATCGAACCAGCCGACAGTGTCAGCCAGGCCGCGATCATCGGTCGCGCGCCAACAGCCTATGGAGCAACCTGCTTCTGGGCGTCTTCGACTGTGCCAGTTGGTACAGTTGGTTGAAGCATTTTCAGCCTTGGACTCTAAGCTGAGTTCCTAGGCTATGAAGGCTCCGTTCTTCACCAGGGTTGACACCTTTTTGCCTCCGGTGCGTTATCGTTACTACGATTTCGCCAATCCGTCAGTCTGCCAGACTTTGCCGGTTTTAGATCAGGACTCCAATTCCCTCGGGCTTTCCAAGCCCAAGTCTGCTGTCATTCCGGTGACGACTCTGGAGTCCATGTTGGGCTTATCGAGAGAGATGCTTGGCATGCTTTTTCTCTCAGATCACATCGTCTCAGCTTTAGCTGCTTATCTGCCTCCAGATAAGTTTGACGAGGTACAGGCTCCTTTGTGTATGCTGTCCAAAGCGCTCAAGCATCTTACTCACATGCATGCCTGTAACACGGCTAATCTGGAATTAGCTCGGAGGGACTCTGTGCTGGACACAGGCCGATCCCTTCCTGAGGAGCAGCGCGCTACTCTTCGATCTGCTTCTTTGGCAGGTCCGCAACTTTTCCATGGTTTCATGTCGACGGTCTGGGATGACGTTCTACGTCATTCCAAAGATCAGCTGCTGTTTCTTCAACTTGATCAGCCTTCTAGGGGAGGCAGGGGCCGTTCCAAGCCTAACAAGTACCCTTCTGCTTCCTCTGCGAAGCAAAAGGCTGATCCTTCTGCCACCGCTTCTACTTCTTACTCCAGGGGTAAGGGTAAGCATTGGCAGACTGGAGGGAAGTATCAGGATTCTTCATTCAGTTGAGGATGTGGTTTCTCCTCTCGCGGGCCTCGTCAGGGCTCGAAATGAAGGTCCTCACCTCTACTCGTCCCAGGTTGGAGGAAAGATAGCAGAGCTCGCTGACCGTTGGTCCACCATCACATCCGATCCTTGGGTGTTAGATGTTCGGTCTGGGCTGCGAATATCCTTCTGACGGCACCCCACTCTGACCAGGGTGCCTCTTCCAACTACCGTTCCTTCAGACGTTTTATGCCGGGAACTTTTGTCCACAGAGATAGACAATCTTCTGACAAAGGGGGTGATCGAGGTCGTCAAGAACATTCAGTCAGTGGGGTTCTATTCCCGCCTGTTCTTGGTGCCGAAGAAGGACGGCCGACTCCGACCAGTTATCGATCTGAGTATCCGGAACCAGTCTATCATTGGTCCCAAGTTCAGCATGGAGACTTTCAGGTCGGTCCGCCGTTCAATTCACCAGGGAGATTTCGCTTCCAGCTTCGACATGCGAGACGCTTACTTTCACGTTCCGATTCATCGGGCGTCACGGAAGTATCTCAGGTTCGCTTTTCTGGGGTGAGACTACCAGTTCAAGGCCATGCCTTTCTGCCTCAACCTGGCTCCTTGGGCCTTCACCCGACTGATGTCGCATGTGGTAGCTTTCCATCGCACACAGTCCAGGATGACTACTTCGGCATATCTGGTCGATATCCTCCAGAGGCATTCCAATGCTGCCTTACTGGAGTCGGATGTCTGGTGCTTCAGTTACCAGATTCTCTTATCCTCACCTTCTCCACTGGACATATGTTCAGTGGATCACGCAGGGTGTCCTGTTGGACTTACCCACATCCGATCGCATTCTGACGGCAGATGTCAGCGATCTCGGATGGGGTGCGACGTTGGATCCTCTAGGTCTTTCCCTTCACGGGATGTGGGACCAGGATCGGGCATCTCTACACATCAGCCAGCAGAGCTTCTTGCTCTTCCTCGGAGTCTCAGGCAGTGGTCCCTCACCTGTCGAATCGTCAGGTCCTTCTGTTGTTCGACTATTCGACAGTGGTTGCTAACATTCGGGACCAGGGCGGCACGCACTCGGTTCCAATGTACGAATTGGCTCGGGATCTTCTACTGCTCGCTCAGGATGTCAACGCCGGTGTGGTTGTTCGTCACATTTCCGGTCGTCTGTACATCCTAGCCGACTCCCTGTCCCGACGGGGCATGTTCTTTTCCACCGAGTGGATGCTCCACATGGCGGGTTCCATCGATCTCTTTGCGGCTCGTTGAAACCATCAGGTTGACACTTTCGTGTCCCCATGTCCAGATGCTCTGGCTTTCGCTGTGAACACTCTGGCCCTCCTTCGGGACGGTCTTGTCGGCTACGCCTTCCTGCCGGTTCTGATTCTGCCTCAGGTACTCTCCCAGATATGAACCTGCAGTCGTCGAATCTTTTCGATCACACCCGTCTCCTCGGTGGGTGTGGGTCAATCTGCTCCGCTCTCTGTTAGCGGTGATTCCGGCATGTCTCTCTCTACATCGCGACTTTCTTTGCCAAAGTCGCCCGAGGAGTTTCAAGTTGACCTGACTTCATTGTGCCTTGGCACATGTCTTTTATCGGGTTCTGTCTCCCCTGTAGTGGTTTTTTCGAGACACGCAGTGGAGTTGCTTTTCTTCTTCAAGGAGGCACTCACTCCACTGGTTTAGCCTCTGTGGCTAAGTGGAACGTTCTTCTGTCGATGGTGTGCGATCACTCTGTTGCTTCTGTCACTCCTTCGATCACACCGCTTGCGGATTTTCTGGTTTATGTTTGTTTCTTGGGGACTCCAGCAATGGGTACAAATCCATGCTTCGGAGACCTTTTTCATATGTGGTACCACATTGTTTCAACACTCATCCTTGCCTCTCCAAGTTTATTTTGCTCTTTTCCTTTAAAAGTCCAAGGACTTTGCAGTTTACTCCAAGATGGTCGCTTTCTTGGGCGTTGCTCTGCTTGGGGGTGGGGGGCATTCACAACTTTATCTTGGATGACTATGCGTTTTCTCACATGCCAGATCTCTCCTGCATCCATTTCTCGATGGTTTTGTCTTGCTATTCGTGCAGCTTCTGCTCGTCTAGCTACTGGTGATTGTATTACCAATTGTTTTTTCTGCCACGATGTGCGTGCATTGTCTTCTTCTTTTAATAACTCTGTCATGTTGTTGGATGACGGATGTTGTACTGGCAGCCTACTGGAGAAATGCTACATTCTCCTTTTATCTGCGACAGTTGCAGGAGCCGATAGAGAACCTTGGTCCTTGGGGCCCTCTTTCTTCGGCTGAGGCTGTTGTCTATCCCAGCCTATCAGCTTTTTTCAGGGTCGGTTCCAGCTCTTGCTGTTACTGCCCTTTCTGTCTGTGCGTCGCACTTCACCATACGCCTCATCTTTCATTGTCTTTTCTAATGTTTGTGTTGCTATGGTTTGATAGGCCTGGGGATCTCTTCCTCTGTCCACGGTTCCAGTGCTATTGAGTTATGTGTGGGTTGGTTATGTGATTCCCTCCATCCTTTTGTCTATTCAGCCTGTAGTAAACAATTGAGGTAGGTTGATAAGAAATATAAATTTTATAGTAAATTTCCTTTCTTATTATACCTACCGAAATTGTTTACATGGAGGCCCTCCCGTCTTCTTCTTCGGGTAAGAATCCTTCCTCCCCCTGATCACATAACTCCTGTGTTGTTCGGAATCAAAAGAATGACGAATTGACGCACTGCGCTCTGTTTTTTTGTCGTGGATTTGTGCTATGGAAGAGCGTCCCATACTGGGTGTGCGTTGATGGCGCTCAACCCAGTTTCGGCTTATTTTTTGTGGTGTTTTTACACCACTTTTCTTTCCCAAATCTTGGGAAAGATTAAAATAGAGAGTATTTTATCCGAGTTAGGTTCTTCCACTGTAGTGCAAGCCTGTAGTAAACAATTTCGGTAGGTATAATAAGAAAGGAAATTTACTATAAAATTTATATTTCTGATCTTATCAGTGTAGGAAGAGATAGATACATAGTTTATGGTGGTTATCCTACAACTTTATTTTGACTTGTACCGTATGCCAATTCAAATGCCATCCATTTTTATGTGTACCCATACTATGTATGGTACACATAATGCCGGCATCCGGGGTGACCATCCGTCGTTTGTCCGTCCGTTTGTCCATCTGTCCGGCGTCCATATCCATTTCTTTGTCATTCGATAACTTGAAAAATATTGCTTGGATTGTCAAGTTACTTTATATTTGTGTTCAGGTTACTGATGTGCCGAGCTGTATAGTTTTTGGTGTAAATCGGATAATTTGATCCTGAGATATTAACCTTTTATCCTTCAAATTGAAAATTCCTCCAGTCCCTTTGGCATTCGATAACTTGAAAAATATTGCTTGGATTGTCAAGTTACTTTATATTTGTGTTCAGGTTACCGATGTGCCGAGCTGTATAGTTTTTGGTGTAACTTGGATAATTTGCTCCTGAGATATTAACCCTTTATCCTTCAAATTGAAAATTCCTCCAATCCCTTTGGCATTCGATAACTTGAAAAATATTGCTTGGATTGTCAAGTTACTCTATATTTTTGTTCAGGTTACTGATGTGCTGAGCTGTATAGTTTTTGGTGTAAATCTGTTATTTTGATCCTGAGATATTAACCCTTTATCCTTCAAATTGAAAATTTCTCCAGTCCCTTTGGCATTCGATAACTTGAAAAATATTGCTTGGATTGTCAAGTTACTTTATAATTGTGTTCAGGTTACTGATGTGCCGAGCTGTATAGTTTTTGGTGTAAATCTGATAATTTAATCGTGAGATATTAACCCTTTATCCTTCAAATTGAAAATTCCTCCAATCCCTTTGGCATTTGATAACTTGAAAAATATTACTTGGATTGTCAAGTTACTTTATATTTGTGTTCAGGTTACTGATGTGCCAAGCTGTAAAGTTTTTGGTGCAAATCTGATAATTTAATCCTGAGATATTTACCCTTTATCCTTCAAATTGAAAATTCCTCCAATCCCTTTGGCATGAGATAACGTGAAAAATATTGCCTGGATTGTCAAGTTACTTTATATTTGTGTTCAGGTTACTGATGTGCCGAGCTGTATAGTTTTAGGTGTAAATCGGATAATTTAATCCTGAGATATTAACCCTTTATCCTTCAAATTGAAAATTCCACCAATCCCTTTGGCATTCGATAACTTGAAAAATATTACTTGGATTGTCAAGTTACTCTATATTTGTGTTCAGGTTACTGATGTGCCGAGCTGTATAGTTTTTGGTGTAAATCAGATAATTTAATCCTGACATATTAACCCTTTATCCTTCAAATTGAAAATTCCTCCAATCCCTTTGGCATTCGATAACTTGAAAAATATTGCTTGGATTGTCAAGTTACTTTATATTTGTGTTCAGGTTACTGATGTACCGAGCTGTATAGTTTTGGGTGTAAATCTGTTATTTTGGTCCTGAGATATTAACCCTTTATCCTTCAAATTGAAAATTCCTCCAATCCCTTTGGCATTTGATAACTTGAAACATATTGCTTGGATTGTCAAGTTACTTTATATTTGTGTTCAGGTTACTGATGTGCCGAGCTGTATAGTTTTTGGTGTAAATCTGATAATTTGATCCGGAGATATTAACCCTTCATCCTTCAAATTGAAAATTCCTCCAATCCTTTTGGCATGAGATAACTCAAAAAATATCAATCCGATTGTCATGTTACTTTATATATTTATTCAGGTTACTGATGTGCTGTGCTGTATAGGTTTTTATGTAAATCTGATAATTTGATCTGGAGATATTAACCCTTTATCCATCAAATTAGATCTCCTCCAATCCATTTCTATATGTACCCATACCTTGTGTGGTGTACATAATGTCGGCATCCGTGGTGGCCCTCCATCATACAGCTTTCTACTAGTTGCGCGTATGGGTACACATCTGACGATTTCATCGGCCTATTTTTGTATGGTTTTGTTGAGAAAGTTCCAACATGTTATGGAAATAAGGTCAATACAGCTGTTGACTGCTATGTTCAGGTGTCTTTTATTAAATTCAAAACTTTATGGACTATAGTGAGCACCAAATTCAGCACAAAACTTTTCATTCCAGTATTATAGACCATTTGGCCGTAGTTTGTGGGCATCCATGGCCGGGTAGTCACTGTTAGTCTTGTTCACTTCAAAGGTGAACAAATGAAAAAAATATTTAAATAACAATTCTTTGTATATTCTGATTTGGGAGGGTTGAATCATCCAAGTGCAAAACATCCCATTTAGGAAGGTATTTATTGGGATGAAATGTCTGTGAACCTTGATCATAAACAAAGGCCAAACACACCTCTTCTACTTGGTTCTGCACAGGGAGCTGTGAAACTGGAAGAACATATCTTGCATTTTTGCAAAAATATTTTCCCTCATCACCAATTTCATGATAAAAAGTGATTTTCTTATTGTTTTTAATGATACAGTATTGTGTGTTGGACTTCACGTGGCTTTGTTGTCAAACATGCTGAAAAAGGGTGCATTCGATTGTGGTAATAAAAAATCAAACTGTTGGCAATACACATGCTCAACAATCTGGATGGACTGAGATTGTCAACTTGAGCGCATTGTTCTTACTGTAATGAATTGGATCACTGTTTCATCAATGATCAATAATACATTTTTAGTCTCGGCAGAAAACTTATAGTGTGTTTTAAGTGCCCCTTGATGAAAAGCGAAATGCTGCAAAATGTGTGGGAACCTGTTTTTTATTTCCGTGATTTTGACTTGACGAAACCTGCATGGAAATGGGACAAGCATTTCCATGAAATCTGCATGCCTGAAAAATACAGAAGGTGAACTAGAGTTGGGAGTTTTTTCGGTTTTCCGTTTTGGTTCCGTTTTTTGTGGCAAATCGAAAAAACCCAGGCCTGTCATTTTAAGAAAGGTGGCCACTCTCGCCCTCAGTGGCTCTCCTAAACTAAAATTGGTGAAAGCGGTAAACGCCATCCTTGCCACAAACAAGGAGAGCCTCGAAAGTGAACTTTGTTCAGTAGAGGTAATTGCTATCGCTTATTGTAATATGTGATTGTGCACTTCCGAAAAGCTTACTGCTACCTAGTCTCTGTGAGTCCCCTATGCCTGGCCGCCATCTTGAGCTGGAGGCTAGGTATAGGGGTCTCACAAAGACTAAGTGGTAGCCATTTTGCTTACTTGTCGGATACTGGCTATAATTTTCTGACTACATACATAATTAAGGTTGAAATCCTGACACATTCTGCAAGAAATTATTGCATTTTTAGCTCAACTTTGGCAAAGCCAAATTTGAGGTATTGCAATGGCCTGTCGTCCATCTCTCTGTCTGTCCGTTTGTCGTGCCGTACACATGGCTCGGGCTAGAGGCCGTATTTATGAACCAATCTTTACGAAACTTCTTAGGTACCTTTGTTATCACAGTGAGACGAGAACGAGTGTTTTTGGGTCCGGTCCGAAATTTAAGACGGCCCCTGGCAGCCATTTTGTACCAAAATTAGGTGCAATCAGATTTTTGTGCAGAACTTCCATATGAAAGCTCCGATTTGAATAATTTTTTTGTATGAATGTTTAGTACCATGGGATACATCACATATAATACAGGTTTTTTTCTTGTGCGTAAATTATGCAAATTAGATTAACTTTGATTCATTTAGTGTTTCTTTCAGCACTGTAACTGCAAATGCCAATACGGCTCGGGCTAGAGGCTGTATTTATGAACCGATCTTTACGAAACTTCTTGGGCACCTTTGTTATCACCTTGGGACGAGAACAAGTGTTTTTGGGTGCAGTCCAAAATTCAAGATGGCTGTCAGCGGCCATTTTGTACCAAAATTGGTGCAATCAGTTTTTTGTACAGAACTTTTGTATGAAAGTTCTGATTTGAATAAATTTCTGTGTGAATGTTTAGTAACATGGAATACATCACATATAATACAGGTTTTTTTCTTGTGCAAAAATTATGCAAATTAGATGAACTTTGATTTATTCAGTGCTACTTATACACAGTTAGTGCACATGTCAGTACGGCTCGGGCTAGAGTCTGTATTTATGAACCCAATCTTCACGAAACTTCTTGGGTACCTTTGTTATCACCTTGGGATGAGAACGAGTGTTTCTGGGTGCGGTCCAAAATATAAGATGGCTGCCAGTGGCCATTTTGTACCAAAATTAGGTCCAATCAGTTTTTTGTACACATCTTCTATACGGCTCAGGCTAGAGGCCGTATTTATGAACCGATCTTTACGAAACTTCTTGGGTACCTTTGTTATCATCGTGGGATGAGAACGAGTGTTTTTGTGTGCGGTTCAAAATTCAAGATGGCCACCAGCAACCTTTTTGTACCAAACTCAGTGCAATCAATTTTTTGTACAGAACTTCTGTATGAAAGTTCTGATTTGAATAAATTTTTGTAGGAATGTTTAGTAACATGGAATACATCACATATAATACAGGTATTTTTCTCGTACAGAAATTATGCAAATTAGATGAACTTTGATTTGTTCAGTGCTACTTATACACAGTAAGTGCACAGGTCAATACGGCTCAGGCTAGCGTGTGTATTTATGAACTGATCTTCACGAAACTTCTTGGGGTACCTTTGTTATTACCTTGTGACAGGAACGAGTGTTTTTGGGTGCCTTTGTTATCACTGTGCTATGAGAACAAATATATTTGGGTTCAGTCAGACCCACTCTGGGACTCAAAGATTTCTTTTCTGGGTTAGCATCTGACTGTCGCCCACCTTTACAATACTTTACCTGCACATTTGTTACAGGCTGCGGTCAGCATTTATGTACAGACCGTTACAATACTTTACATGTACCTTTGTTATCAGGCTATTACTTAGATAGATGTTTGTCATCGCTGTGTCACATACTATACATGCACATGTCTTAAACAAGTTGCGCTACAGTGTCATTGACACTTTCATTTTTATTGAAAACATAGCATACAACAAACAGAAATTAACATACTCCCAATTATCACAAGTCTTGTCTTATTTCATAATCCTTTCATAAACATTGAACATTATCCTTTTCATCAAACATAACACACAGGTTAAGCTATAGTGTCATTTACATTTTCATTATTAAGCCAGTTTATGCAGACAACAAAGTAATCACAGATTCTTTATGAACGCTGCGGGCAAAATATTAAAGTCACAAACATATCTGTATGGCGGTGGTGGGGAGGGGGGGAAGGGGGGTCAGATTCAAGTTTGTTCAAATCCGGTTCCTGATTAAATTAGTGAAATATGAGGCGATTTCTTTACAGATCTTCTTCAGATCCACCAGTCAGAATGCTTTCATATTTGGTGTACAATATCTCCGGAAAGAAGTGGGGGGCAGATTGAAGTTTGTTCAAATTGAGTTCCTGGGTTAATATTTGGGCTCCCCAAATTTTAACTTAGTGCAATATGAGGGAATTTCTTTAAAAATCTTCTACTTCAGACCCATCAGTCAGAATCCCCCGTGGGAACACAGGAAAGTGAAACAGTTTTTTTTAGCTCACCTGACTGCAAGTCGGTGGGAGCTATTGCCATCACTTGGCGTCCGGCATCTGTCGTCCATTCACTTTTGCAAACTTGACTTCTTCACAACCACGAGGCCAAATTCAAACATATATTGTGCAGACCATCTGTGGAGTATACCCTTTCTATTTTGTTCAAATGAAGCAGCTGCCATATTTGGGCTCTAGTTAATGCCCCAAAAAGCTTAAAAATCGTTAAAAATCTTCTCACGAACCACCAGAGGGAATGCCTTGCAGGCTTGTCATTTTGAGGCGGGCAATCGGCCACGGCCGCAGTGGCCCTCCTAAACTAAAATTTCTGCGGACCATAAATGACCACCTCACGCAAAATATTTATCAGCTTCAATATGTTAACAGAGCTTGAGACGTTGCGGCACACAGTTCCAGTAAAATTGAGTGGGGTGATTTTTTTCTCAGCATTATATTTCGTCAAATGGCCGGGAGCAGGTGCCTGTGCATGTAATTTTACCCCTCGCCTGTCAAGAATTATGCACAGAACACGCCAACAAAATTTCAAAACATTCCAATAAAAATTGATATGCAAATGAGCGAAGTGACCAACGTTTCATATCTGTAAAATGTCACTCATTTTGTCAATGTGAGGATTCCTTTACGTATAAAGCCTTATCCATGAATTTGTGTCAGAAGTCTGAGTGATAGGCTATTTATATTAAATTAATATATCCAGCTAAATACAAAAAATTAAGCAGGATGCTTCACCCCACAACAGCTTTGTTTTAATTTTATTTGCCATGTATTCGTCATTTCACCCACGTGTGTTGAGTACTCTCCCTTGATGTGCAGAGCTCTATTTTGGAACAGCTGATTCCAGGTTTCTTTTTTGCTTTCACACTCCCATTTTTGGAATCGTTCTGTTTTCGAAATAACAGCACATCAAAATATTTTTTTATTGAGTAACAATCCTTCCAGTATATTTACCAGTATGTATTATTCTTTAGGGTTTTTTTTCAGCAAATTTCTTGCCGGTACCCAAGGTAAACTATTTGATATTTGTGGGACGTCACTGGATCGGCAAAGCTCACCTAACTTTGTGTCAACTCAAGCATAGGCCCAACCCCAGTCACCCTCCTTTGATGAATTAAGGTGGATCAAGAATGGCCCTCCTGGACCCATTTTAGGCAGCCCATTATGGCCCTCCTGCAATTCTGATAATGACAAGCCAGGCCTTGATATTTGGTATTGAAAAAATGATGAGTCAGCATTTTTGCGGTAGTTTATCCTGGAGGAATATCTCATACACTCAGAACCTAGAATAGCATATTGCTTTTATCAACAGATTTACCTGTCAAACACAGATGTTAATCTTATTTTTGTAATCAGAAAATAAAATTGTTCAGTAAATTTTCTGATTCCCTGATGAAACCCTTTCAATGTTGTGCACATTGATGTGATTCCTGTGTGAATATCTTTAATTTAACTCTTTCATGACTTCAGTGTGTTTTCCAAAGATTTTATTTTCTGTTGAACCCTTTTAATGCTGTCCACATAAATGTTTTATTCTCTGTTTTCTTGGAAACTTTTATCTGATTCCTGTATGAATCTTCATGACTTCATTGTGGGTTCCAAAAATTTTATTTTATGTAATACTGTTAACGAAAACCTATCCCCCCCCCCCCAAATTACTGTACCCCTTGGGATGGAGTTAATGCTCCCTGAGCCTAAAATGCTTTTAAAATTCCCTTTTTATAAGCCACTTGCAATAATGCTTCAATTTCTTGTTTGGAACTCACTTTAGTGATGCAGATTCACTTTTTTTCAAAGAAACTCAGTAAGTCAAAATTTGGGCTCACAAATTTTGGGCTATACTCAAAATTTCTATTTTCAGATCTAATGGGCAGCTTTGAGCCAAGTTTGTCATGCAGTATATAACTGGGTCATGAATGTTTCATTTATGCCAGTTGTAGGAAAATTTTCATTCAGTTCTTGCCATACACTATGAAAGTGTCCTTAAAGGCCAGGAAAATTCTAATAATTTTTTTCTTCCTCCTAACAAGGTATCACTGTGACTTCGCAGTGATGTCTAGTGAAGTTGTGGGTCAATGTCTAGTGAAGTTGTGCTGCCTGTACAGTGAATTTTCTTTGTCACACCCTCCATCGCAAATTCACCACCATGCATGTCAAATAATAATGTTGACAAACTTAACATTAATATTAAATCACGGTCATGATTATCCATTGTGCATAAGTATATGACCTTAAGCACCAATAAATAAATAAATAAATAAATAAATAAATGACATTAAATCATTTGAGGTGATAAGAACAGGTACAGTACAAGCTGAAATAAGTTTAGGATAACCTCAAGAAAATGTTGTCATTTTTCCTCTGCCGATACTTCCAGTGCTTGACTTCATTTCTGACATCGCTCTTCCTGAGGGCTTCCCAGGAAATGATATTAAGGAATGTAATTGCCAAGAAAGAACAGAATGTGTGAGAAATATTTTGGTGTTATCCTGCAACTAATTTTAAACAAGCAATTAATAGAAAAGGTTTTCATTTTTGGAATTCACTAAAAAAAACAGTGTGTGGTCTTTAGCTGAGTTTGAACAATACTGGCTAGTTTTGGCCATTTTGTTGGGTAAAGAGTTGATTTAGTTGAGATTTACACTAAATCTGTGCAGTGCACAAGGTTTGTTACTCAGTTAATAAAGAAATTTTTATAACCAGAAAGTGTGACTAACCTTGTGCAGTGCACAGGGTTAGTCACAGTTTCTGGTTATAAAAAACTGATAACTGCCTCATCACACACTACTTCAAAATATACACTGACTAAGGTTGTAAAAATGCACAGGGTTGGTTACATGTTACATGGGGTGCAGGATTCGTTGAACTGATGTAAATACTTATACTGGATTGTGGAAGTTTTTCTGAAGTGAATTCCAAAATTAAAACAAATTCTATTTTCAGTTAATACAGGCCTCGAAATAAGTCGCGAACAGTCGTTCAGGTTATGTGGAGGTTACGACGTTTGAAAACAGCGTAACCTCCCGACCGTTCGCGACGATGTTCAGTCGTGAACGGAGTGAATAATGCAAACAAAAATCGTTCTGTTGAGAAAGATAAACAAAGGGTTACAATCACGCTGATTAATTCTGTTATAGCGATCGCTTATCTGATATCAGACCCTGTTATTCAAACTAGTAGCCCCAAAGCGGGTTCGCTACACGTGGTGCATGCGGTAAATTTGGAACACTTGACAACTGTTTCTGAATTATTTGTGCCACTTTTTCATTACTTTTACATGCCCTTTCAAATATTCCATATTATCTACAAAATGTGAATTTCATATATAATATAAAATGTTTGAAGGCCCCCCCTCTCCCGTTTACGACATGTCTGAAGATCCCCCCCCCCTCCCCCCCCCCCCAGAGACAGACGGATTATTTTCTACCTTTGCTGAAGACGACAACCAATCCAGGTATCTTCTCTAATAGGTAATATCTAGATTTCATTTTAATTTATTTCACTTCTTCATTTTAAATTCATCTACCAATTCTTCAAATGGCTCAAAAAAGACAGAAGCATCAGGGAAAGAGAGTTGCCCAGTCTGGAAGAGGCCAGGAACAATCGTTCCAGGCCTATTCTAGATTGGTCAAGGCCCTTTTCCAGGTGATTCAGTGTATGCACCATATTGGGCTCCTAGAGCAGCATTTGGCCAACCGGGATTTCCCGAAACAGTTGGAGAAGAAAGTAGATGAGTTAGGTGGCTTTCTAAAGCCGGCTCTTCCCACCCCACACATTTTTTCTGTTTTTCGGCAGATTAGTGTGGGTTGGGCCAACCAAACGTTAAATGCTTTAGTTGAGCATTACAAGATAAATTTAAACCAGTTGAAGTCTAAGATAACTTTGGCCATGCGACCACCTTCTGGACTCGAAAAAATAGACTTCAACAGCGCTTCGGCGCGTGCCTTGATCTGGGCTCAAAAAAACTTTAAAAATAAGTTGACAGATAAGACGATTTCGGCCTATGAGTCTTACATTTCGGAACTTCGCCCAGCGTCTGGAGTAAGGAACAATACGGGAGGGAGCAAGCAAACTCCGGCCCGTGTTGTCCCTCTACCCCAACGTGAAAAGCAAAACAAGAAAAGATCAAGGCAAAGCACTTCTCCCTCTTCTTTTCCTTGTACTTCTTCTTTCTCTCAGAGTAAGCGCCTCAATTTGCAAACATCTCCGGTCCATATTGTGACTGAAGATGCTCGCAAATTGAGTAACGCTGTCTCGCCTCGTCTTGCTCCTCTACCTCCTACTCCTCCTCAGCCTTTCTTCTCTGGTTCTCCTACTGCTCTCACTAGAACTCCTCCTCCTCCTCCTGTAGCTTCTCCTGCTTCTGTTTCCTCTCCTGCTTCTGTTTCTTCTCCCCCTTCTCCTGCCTCTAGTGTGGTTCAACCAGGTATATCGTACTCAGAGAAAGTCAAATCACCGAGCCGCAACTCGGGCCGCTCATTTGATTCTAAATTCTCCCAGTTTCGGCATAAAAGCGGAGTTAATTTTGACAAAAGGAATTGGCGCCTTCCCGATGTTTGTAAAAACATCCTTATGATTGGAAGTTCAAATTTAGGACGCATTGATCAAAATCCCCATCCGGACATCCAGGTGGAGTGTTACCCCGGCGCCAAATTCAATCATCTGCGCTCTATGTTTAAAGGGCACAGGGGCCAGTCCAGTCCCCAAAAAATATTATTAAATATTGGCGTGAATTCTCGAAACGATAATTCTGATCTCGTAGTTAAGCAGTTGCGGAATATGCTTAGCGATATCAGGGTCAAGTTTAGATCAGCAAAAATTTATTTCGCTGAACTAAACTTTTCGCAAAAACTCCCTCAGGCTGAGAGGAGAACCCTGAGCATCATCAACGAAACCATTCGGAAAGTGAAGGACGTTAACGTGATACCAAAAATTGATGACGCGAAGTTTGATGTTGCTCAGGATTTAATCCATTGGACCACGAGAACCGCCAATATTATGTACGATCACTGGTTGAACCACCTGAATTTAAACTAAGTAAAGGCAAAGGTAACAGCCGCCTAACAGATGTGGGATTAGGAACTAATGTGGTTAACCTGTCTGGCACCAATGACCTAACAACCCAAGAGAAATCTCTTTTAGATCGCGGTTTAACTTTTGTACCAGCACCAAAGCCTAAAACTGATAACCAAACAAATTTACCATCATACAACTGTAATTTTCTTAGGCAAATGAAATTAGCCGACCGCTTTAGAAACTCCAGCGGTCGGAAACTTCCTTTCACAGAATCATCTGGTTGGTCACCTCCAGATAGTGAAGTAGATCCCGAAATTATTGAGGCTAGCAAACGAATCATCAAAAAGGTGTTCAGCATGAACATACTCTCCGATAAAGACAATTTAACAGCTGGTGAACGGAGAGCCCTCACGAAACTTCGAAAAAATAAGAAATTAGTAATTAAACCAGCCGACAAAGGTGGGTCGGTAGTTGTTCTATCTCGGGATAATTATATAAAGGAAGCCATGAGACAACTCAGTAATACTAAACATTATAAGAAAATAGATTCACTTATTTGGCCTAGTAATATCGAAAAATTCAATAAAATCTTAAAATTTCTCCTCGACGAAGGTCACATTTCCAAAAAACAATTGAAATATTTAACAGCTAAGCTCAGTGCTCAAACAAGACAATTTTATATCCTACCAAAGATCCACAAGGACCGTTCTTCATGGACGGATGACTTAACTCCACCCGGGAGGCCAATTTATCAGATTGTAATTCGGAATCATATGCGATCTCGGAATTAATTGATTATCATCTGAAACCTATAGCAAATAGACATCCGAGCTATCTAAAAAACACACAGGATTTCCTGTCAAAAATTTCGAAATTGAAAATATCGAAAAATGCAATTCTGGCTACTTTGGATATCGACAGTATGTATACGAACATTGATATTGATAAAGGTGTTAAATCAGTTAAAAATGCATTTGAAAAATATCCGGATGCGAAACGCCCGGATGAACAAATTTTGGATCTTTTAGAGCTGAGCTTAAAAGATAATGACTTTCAATTCAATGGAGAATATTTTCTACAAATAATGGGTTGTCCTATGGGCAAAAGATTCAGTCCTAATTTTGCAAGCATTTATGTAGCGGAATGGGAGGAAAATGCCTTAAGCAAATGTGCAAAGCATCCTCTCGTATATCTCAGGTATTTAGATGACATTTTTATTATTTGGGAACATTCAAAAGAAGATTTTGATGAATTTTTAGAAATTTTGAACAATCACGATCCAAATATTAAATTGAAAGCTACTATCAGTGAAAATTCTGTTGATTTTCTCGATGTGACCGTGTATAAAGGCAAGCAATTTCAGGCGTCCGGTCATTTAGATTATAAAGTGTATTTTAAACCAACTGATTCACATCAATTGTTGCACACAAAATCATTTCATCCTCAACATACATTTAAAGGTATCATCAAATCACAACTCATTCGTTTCCACCGCAATTCAAGTGATAAGGTAAATTTCAATGAGGCTTGTTCTACTCTATTTGGCGCCCTCAGATCGAGAGGGTACTCGCTGCGCCTCTTGCATAGCCTGAAATCCCAAACCCTGAAAAAGCTCGAAAGTCCAGCTGAAACTACCGATTTCGAACCACTGAAGATTGAACACAACAGACCGTTGCAGAATGGTAGTGGCGCGGTATTTAATTGCAAAAAGCCTCGTTGTAGACTGCATACTTTTATGCCTGACCAGAAAGGGGAATTTTCCTCCGAACAAACGAAAAATCATTATCAGATCCGTAACCCCCTCCATTGTGATTCACCAAACATTATTTACCTTATCACTTGTAAGCGATGTCGGAAACAGTATGTTGGTCAAAGTCAAAATCCTTTTCGAGAACGTGCTACTAGACACAAACAGGATATAAAACATAATGCTGATGCCCCAGTAGCACAACATTTTAACCTTCCTGGCCATTCTTTGGACGATTTCGAAATCGATCCTGTTGAACAACCACCAATTAAAGACACATTAGAAGAAACGGATGAATTTAGAAAAAAACGTGAAGCTTTTTGGATCAATACGCTTCAAACCATCTGGCCATTTGGTATGAACATATCAGAGGGCGAATGTGAAAGGAGGTCCATCATTCCTTTCACTTTAACGTACAACAGAATGAATATCGAAATAGCAAAAATGTTAAAAGATGAATTCAATTTTACCAATGCTAAATTAAATGAACCTTTGAATCTTCGACCTGTCATCGCCTATAAGAAAAACAAAAGCTTGCGTAACATCCTTGTAAGGACTAAATTAGAGCCCATCAGTGAATAACATCAATTTTTGCCAGTCAGTTTAACCAGTTCCTAAACTCATCACTTAGTTTAAATCAATTTTATGTAATTTTTTGTCATGTTTGAAACCCATCAGGGTTCAGTAAATGAAAACAATTTTTCGGCGGCATATTAAAAGAAAAAAACGTTTCAGTAGGAAATGTCTGTGCCAGTGCGATTTTTTAACCTCAAACACACACACACACACACACACACACACACACACACACACACACACACACACACACACACACACACACACACACACACACACATTCCACCCCCATTGGCTATGTGTGTAGCCATTATTAGCTCAACTTGACAAAATCAAGCTGAGCTATTGCCATCACTTCTCGTCTGTTGGCGTACGTACGTTAGTACATTGGCGTACGTACGTTAGTACATACGTACGTCCACAATTTCCTTTGGCACACCTCACAGGTCGCATTTATGATCAGATCGCTTTGAAACTTGGTATGCTTGTTTGGGGTGACCTTTGGATGGGAGCTATCGAATTTCTTCCATTTTCATCAAAAAATGTTGCTGCGGCCAGCGTTCTTAGAACTTAGTTTAGTCAGACCTCAGTATTTCCCTTTGGCACACCCTACAGGGCACATTTATGATCGGATTGCTTTGAAACCTGGCATGCTTGTTAGGGGAGACCTCTAGATGGGAGCTATCGATTTTCTTCCCTTTCCGTCAAAAAATGTTGCCGCGGCCAACGTTCTTAGAACCTAGTTTAGTCAGACCTCAATATTTCCCTTTGGCATACCCTACAGGGCACATTTATGATCAGATTGCTTTGAAACCTGGCAAGCTTGTTTGGGTTGAACCCTAGATGGGAGCTGTCGATTTTCTTCCATTTCCGTCAAAAAATGTTGTCGCGGCCAACGTTCTTAGAACTTAGTTTAGTTAGACCTCAATATTTTCCTTTGGCACACCCTACAGGGCACATTTATGATCGGATTGCTTTGAAACCTGGCATGCATTGCTTATTTGGGGAGACCTCTAGATGGGAGCTATCGATTTTCTTCCCTTTCTGTCACAAAATGTTGCCGCGGCCAACGTTCTTAGAACTTGATTTAGTCAGGCTTCAATATTTCCCTTTGGCCCTACAGGGTGCATTTATGATCAGATTGCTTTGAAACCTGGCATGCTTGTTTGGGGTGACCTCTAAAGCTATCGATTTTCTTCCATTTCCGTACGTCAAAAAATGTTGCCGCTAGCAACAATCTTTGAACTCGGTTTAGTCAGGCATCAATATATTCGTTTGGCATGCCGCTACAGGGCACATTTATGATCAGATCGGTTTGAAACTTTGTATGCTTGTATGCTTGTTTGGGGTTACTTCTAGATATGAGCTATCGATTTTCTTCGATTTCCGTCAAAAAATGTTGCCACTGGCAATGACTTTCGATGAACTTAGTAAAATCTTAGTGCAGTTAAGCATCAATATTTCCCTTTGACACCCCCTGCAGAGCACATTTATGATTGTATCGCTTTCAAATTTGATGTGCTTGCGTGGGGTGACATCTGTATGGGAGCTGTCGATTTTCTTCCATTTCTGTCAAAAAATGTTGCCGCTGACCTTTGAACTTAGTTTAGTCAGACTTCAATATTTCTCTTTAACACTCCCTTCAGTGCACATTTATGATCGGATCACTTTGAAACTTGGTATGTGTGCTCGGGGTGACCTCTAGATGTGAGGTATTGCTTTTTTTTCATTTCCATAAAAAATTATTGTCATTATCACCAGCCTTTGCACTTACTGCATTTGTGCATCAACTTATCCCTTTTGCACTGTCTGCAGGGTATATTGATGAATTTCCATAACCCCCCCCCCCCCCAAAAAAAAAAAAACAAAAAAAAAAACAAACTATTGCCACAAGCAATGACCTTCTACTTAGTGCATTTGCGCATTAACATCTTCCTTTGGCATGCCTCAGAGGGCACATTCATTATCAGGTTGTTTTGACACTTTGTATGCTTATGCAGGGTGACAAAGATAGGAGCTATTGATTTTCTTTTCATTTCCATAAAAAACTGTTGCTGTTAGCAACAATCTTTGAATTTATTGTATTTGTGCATCAACATTCTTTGACATGGCCTACAGGCCACATTTATCATAGGATTGTTTTTGAACTTGGTGTGCTCATTAGGCAAGACCTTTAGATAGGAGCTATTGATTAGCATTCATTTCTGTGAAAAAAGTTGCCATTTACAATAACCTCTGAACATACTGCATTTGTGTATCAACATTCTTCGTTTAGCCAGTCTTACAGTTTACATTTAAAAATGCATGGATTACTCTGACGATGTGCACACACAATGCTGTTATGTTGAAATTTCATCAAATAACATTGATACCAATGATCTTCAATTTTACCATTTCATTTATAACTTACCAAGTTCAAGTTTGTCAAGTTGAGCTACAGTGTCATTGACACTTTCATTTATCTTAATTTGACTATTGATGAAGTATAATAATTTATTTTAGGGAGGAATCTGTTTGAACTTGACTAAATTAAACAACATTCTGAGTGTCCATGCAGAAGACTTTGATTGTACAGTGGAGTGTGGTGTTACCAGAAACACTTTGAATACCTACTTGAGAGATACAGGACTCTGGTTTCCTATAGGTATTGAATATTATAAGGGGGTAAGACAAAAACCTTACAGACAAAAGCCTTAATGGAGAAAAACTCTTAGGAAAAAGCCCCACAGACCATACACCAAATACAAATGTAGACAAAAACCTAAAAATATTTCAAGGACTAAATTAGTTTAAATTTTTAAAATTCATGCGAGAATCAGAACCGATTCATTCAAGTGATTCTCACAAGGAAACAATGATAAAAGGAAAATCTTCATTCAGTTCTTGCCATACACTATGAAAGTGTCCTTAAAGGCCAGGAAAATTCTTAATAATTTTTTTCTTCCTCCTAACAAGGTATCACTGTGACTTCGCAGTGATGTCTAGTGAAGTTGTGGGTCAATGTCTAGTGAAGTTGTGCTGCCTGTACAGTGAATTTTCTTTGTCACACCCTCCATCGCAAATTCACCACCATGCATGTCAAATAATAATGTTGACAAACTTAACATTAATATTAAATCACGGTCATGATTATCCATTGTGCATAAGTATATGACCTTAAGCACCAATAAATAAATAAATAAATAAATAAATAAATAAATGACATTAAATCATTTGAGGTGATAAGAACAGGTACAGTACAAGCTGAAATAAGTTTAGGATAACCTCAAGAAAATGTTGTCATTTTTCCTCTGCCGATACTTCCAGTGCTTGACTTCATTTCTGACATCGCTCTTCCTGAGGGCTTCCCAGGAAATGATATTAAGGAATGTAATTGCCAAGAAAGAACAGAATGTGTGAGAAATATTTTGGTGTTATCCTGCAACTAATTTTAAACAAGCAATTAATAGAAAAGGTTTTCATTTTTGGAATTCACTAAAAAAAACAGTGTGTGGTCTTTAGCTGAGTTTGAACAATACTGGCTAGTTTTGGCCATTTTGTTGGGTAAAGAGTTGATTTAGTTGAGATTTACACTAAATCTGTGCAGTGCACAAGGTTTGTTACTCAGTTAATAAAGAAATTTTTATAACCAGAAAGTGTGACTAACCTTGTGCAGTGCACAGGGTTAGTCACAGTTTCTGGTTATAAAAAACTGATAACTGCCTCATCACACACTACTTCAAAATATACACTGACTAAGGTTGTAAAAATGCACAGGGTTGGTTACATGTTACATGGGATGCAGGATTCGTTGAACTGATGTAAATACTTATACTGGATTGTGGAAGTTTTTCTGAAGTGAATTCCAAAATTAAAACAAATTCTATTTTCAGTTAATACAGGCCTCGAAATAAGTCGCGAACAGTCGTTCAGGTTATGTGGAGGTTACGACGTTTGAAAACAGCGTAACCTCCCGACCGTTCGCGACGATGTTCAGTCGTGAACGGAGTGAATAATGCAAACAAAAATCGTTCTGTTGAGAAAGATAAACAAAGGGTTACAATCACGCTGATTAATTCTGTTATAGCGATCGCTTATCTGATATCAGACCCTGTTATTCAAACTAGTAGCCCCAAAGCGGGTTCGCTACACGTGGTGCATGCGGTAAATTTGGAACACTTGACAACTGTTTCTGAATTATTTGTGCCACTTTTTCATTACTTTTACATGCCCTTTCAAATATTCCATATTATCTACAAAATGTGAATTTCATATATAATATAAAATGTTTGAAGGCCCCCCTCTCCCGTTTACGACATGTCTGAAGATCCCCCCCCCCCCTCCCCCCCCCCCCTTGAAATGTGAAACTATAATCTAAAATGTTCTATGGTCCCGGGGGCCCTATCACCAATGACCATTCGCCAAACGCGATGCTCGATTTATACGAGAAATTATCATTCCATCCACGTGACCTGGCCATGCTTTGAAATTATGGCATTGTCTTATTGTTAAAACATTCTGTTCAGTGTTCGTGTCATGGTGTGGCCGCTGGCGGTGAATTTTAAAACATCGTTACGTGATTGAAATATATTCTCGTGAAAATTCAGAATATGTCGGAAAATAAAAAAAAGAAAGAAACTGTATCGGTGAAAACGTTCAAGAATTGGGATTTTTCGGGGGATTTCACGTTTGAGTCTGACGATGACGGCAGAATTGATCGATTGTGTTGCAAAGTTTGTACAGACAACCTGCCAAAAATACGACAGGAAGCGAGGGCACAAAACATTTCTGGCGCAGCGATGAACGGAATCATTGCCTATGTTGATGGTGTTACTTATGTCCACAAATCGAATGTTAAAAGACACTGTGCTTCGGGTGGACTCCATGATTGGGCAAAGAGACAATCAAAATCCATGACATCTGCACCAAGTGACCGTGACGTAAAGAATGACTTGAAAAATTCAACTGTAACTCAAAGTGAAGCATCGTGTTCTAGTAAGAGTCTGAGTGGGGCTCATGAACAGATAACCAGCATCAGCAGTGCTTTTGAGAAAACCAACAAAAAATTGTATGTTCATCATTTTAATACAGCTCTATTCTTGGCGATGAAGGAATGCCCTTTTAGTGATTATAGTCATTTGATTGAACTTCAGAGGAAAAATGGGACGCAATGTTTAACAGGAAAAAGCAACGACCATGCATGCAGCGAGTTCATTCACTTTCTGGCAGAAACTGTGAGAAATGATATGAAGAATATTTTGGAGAAAGCGAACTTCTTTTCTTGTGAACAGGACGGAACTGAAGCTCGAAAAACTAGAGAGGAAAAAGAAATGGTTTATGCTAAGGTAGTTATTAGGGGTCAGCCTGTTGAGCTGCTACTCAAGTGTCAGAAAATGAGCAAGTTTGGGGGCGTCGACGCAGCCAGTCTGAAGAAAAGTCTTGATGATGCGTTCATGGCCTACGATCTTTCAGAAGAGAAGTATGTGGAATGTATGATATCGGCGTGTGGGGACGGCGCTTCGGTGAATATGGGTAGGATCAATGGGGCCTTAACATCTTTGAAGAAAGAACGCGAGTGGCTGTTAGTCATACATTGCAGCGCTCACAAAATAGAACTTGCTGTTAAAGATGCCTTCAATCAGATAACTAACTTCAAGCAAGTTGACGACATGCTATTGAACCTGTATACATTTTTTAAAAACAGTGGTAAATGCTGGAGGATTCTGGTTTATGTTGCCGAACAGCTGAATGTTCTTCTTTTGAGGATTCCAAAGTCAGCAGGAACAAGGTTCCAAGTTCATAATATAAGGCTATAAAAGCTTTAATTATTGACTTCTTACCCATGTGCTTATTTGCGGAGAGCATGATTGAATCAAGTAACAAAACATGCAAACCTGAGCAAAAGGCCAAATTAAGGGGATATCTCAACAAATGGAGAGATTACGGGTTTCTAGCAGCAATTCACCTCTACAGACTTACGCAGAAGCAGACTGCTCATTTGTCATTTGTGGCTCAACAGTCAATGCCACTTGTTACAGATTTAATACAAGCCATACAATCTGGAGCCAATGAACTCACACTGCTTTCAGCTTCCGATGAAAGTCTGCCATTTACAGTGAAAATGCCTTCAGACACAACCGACTCTAATGAACTGACCCTGACTGCTGAGAGTACAAACTTACCTTCAACACATAGGTTCAAAAAACAAAATCAGTTGACAGACAAGCAAAGAAAAATAGCACAGAAGAATGTCCATGCGATGAAAGAAGACTTCGTACTGAAAAATGTGAAGCAAGGAAAGCAGAGTGTGAAGAAAATTAAGGAAAAGTTGATTCCGACAATTGTTACAGAACTTAATAAAAGAATGGAATCATTCAGTGATCCGATTTTCAAAGCTTTCTCAATTGCTGATCATTCACAGTGGGATTCATCTGATCCTGATTATGGAAAAAAGGATATTAAATGCATAGCAGACCATTTCAGGAAGCCCCTTGATGTCCATGGATTCTCTGCTGACCTCGCATTGTTGGAATGGAGAAATCTGCAAAGACTAGTAACTACGAAATTCAGCCATTTTAAAAACACACTGAGCCTATGGAAGCAGATTTTTCAGCACCATCAAGAGCAATATCCACACATATTGCTGATAATTGAGTTGATTTTGTCAGTGGCCATAGCAAGTGCTACCGTAGAAAGAGGCATAAGCACACTGAACAGAACAATAACACATTCCAGAACTTCACTAGACAATCAGACTCTAGAAGACCTTCTCATTGTCAGAGTAAATACACCGGTGCTAATTTCATGTGATCCTTCTTATGAAGAGAAACTCATTCACAAAGCTGTTGAGCTATACTTAAATGCCAAGTCTAGACGTGGACATTGTCAGAAAAAACGTCATGCTGAAGAATCCAGCGAGAGTTTGCTTCAGTCAATTTCAAAATCTGAAGATATATTTATACCTGTATCTGCTAAGAAGTTGTGCACACATTCACTTATGAATGAGCCTTTGCAACAAGAAGACTTTCTTATTCAAACACCAGATGATTCCGATTATGAACCTGGAGTACTTGACAATGATACAGATAGTGAGAGTTACTCTGACAAATCTGATATTGAGGCACGGGATGAACTTGAAGATTATGGCCACCACAGCAGGCCTATTTTCCTTTCGTTGGAACCTGTTTGTCTACCCAAAGCTGTCATTTGGTAGGAAGTAAAAAACTGAAAACCGAACCAGCAACTGGAACATACTTTCCCTTTAGTTTTTTTCATTTATCAAACTTGGAAGTCTCAAGTTATATTTTACATAATAAATTAAAACAGTTGAATTTGATACCGTTCCATCAATCTCTAGAACCCCCCCCCCCCCCTCCCCCCCCCCAGTTTTGTTATGAACACCACACCCCACCCCTAGTTTCGCATTCTCACAAGTTTGTCAATTTTAACCTTTCAGTTTGATTTGTTATGATTGTATCATCGATATCATATCGTGGACACTATTGAGATGATCTCAATAATGTCCACGATATCGATGATACAATCATAATAAATAAAACTGAAAGGTTAAAATTGGCAAACTTGTGAGAATGCGAAACTAGGGTTGGGGTGTGGTGTTAATATCAAAACTGGGGGTAGGGGGTGGGGAGGGGTGTGTCCTTTTTGGTGGGAACTGTTCGAGTGTCGGGAGAGGGGTGGAATTGTCTGGGTTGGAAGTGTGTGTAAACCCTCAGGGCCTCAGTTATTAAACCACTTGAAACTGAAAAACACCAGAATCAAGCGAACACTAATTTGGTAAGAACAAGGAAGAGGTGATGCGAGATAAATATATCCTGTGCCACACATGACATACTGTTAGTGTACCAACTACGTCTTGGCTGTGGTATGAATTTCTCTGTTGTGGTGTGCTGAAACGACATGTTTGTCTCCAGTCAGATTCGAACTGACACCTTCTCAGTGTATTCTGACATTGAAGTTCACACCAAGATACACTAACCAGTTATGCTATGAAGATATGAAGACTAGACTGTGCAAAATTATAAAATGCACCGCACCGACCTTGCGGCACACCACAAATGAAAAATTCACACCACAATGCAGGAACAGTTGGTTGGTACATGTAATGTTACAGTTAGTATGGTTTTGATCTGTCCAATATCTCAATGAGCCGAAGCCGATTTGTCGCAGTTCTCAAAAAAGAGAAGACCATCATGTCCCCTGCACCCACCCCCGCTCCCCCTTCTATCCTCCCAGCACTCGGCCTCAAACCCTCAAATCGTGTGCCTCACTTCCTCCTTTTCCGTTTTTTCAATTAACATCTGATCTCTAGATTCACATCTATAATGTTAAATGTTCGAAGGGCCCCCATCTGATGATCACCATTCCGAAACATAACTTGAAATTCACAAAATGATTTAACTGAAGTTTAAAGCGTTCCCCATTACCCATGAAGGCCTAAAATGTTTTTCATATGGCCTCAGTCACCAATATTTTATATTATTCATGAAATGTGAAACAGAGTTTCATGCTTCATCTACAATATAAAATGTTCGAATGGACCACTTTCTATATATATTACAAAAAATGTTTGAAGACACTCCCCCCCTCTCCACCCCCATTGAACATCTTTTACGTGTCCCTGTTAGCCTACCCATGTAAACCGTTTTTCGCATGATTGACCCCTCAGATATTTCATATTAACTAACTTGCTCGAAGTGACTCAAGTAAGTTCTCATATTTTTTCTACACTCTCGGTATTTTCCGTTTCATTGGCTTGACAGTGAAACGGAATCTCACGACAGTACGTCACGCACATGCAGTTTAAATATCATGGCCAACCTTTTTCTCATGTTATGTTTTTATTGTGAACTTACCTTGGATTTTCTCACCAGTTAATCAATGCTGCTTCTCACATCAGCGGTACCATACGGATTAAGGGCAGTTTATAAAAGGTACAAAGTAATTTAATACCACCTTCATTTTTAATAACAACAAACATAGACTGATACTAGTTGAATGATGGGGAATTTGGCAATATAAATTCCCATTTTTATGTCATGAGGATAACGGGTTACGATAGGTTACGATGAAAAATTTTGCCGTAACCTATCATAACCTGTTTTTAGGTTGCGATACAAAAATGAGCGTAACCTGTGAATGGGTTGCGATGAAAATTCTTATTTCGAGGCCTGTTAATAGCTTTAGTCCAGTCGCCAAATGCCAACTTTCTGCCCAACCTCAGAGTCTTTTCTCTGTGGTTTGCAATCGAGGGACATCTCTGGATTCCGAAAAGTTTACTGAATATCTGACAGCATTTGAGCATTTTGAGCTATTCGTTGCAGAAAAGGGGTACCCAATTTCAATTCACATAGTTAGCCTAGGTTCTGAAATTCTCATACTCATACTCGGTATTTACTAGAGAAAACTGGAAGTTTATACTCATATAAACACATAAAAGTGGTAAGTGGATGTTCGCCCAAAACTGCAATTTTATTTTGAAAACAAGTGATTTATGAAAAGCATTTGAAGGCAAAGCTTACCTTTTTCTTTTGTCATTTAATTTTTCTTTAGTCTGGCATTATTTTAATTCTTCTGTTGGTTTATGTGCAAAATTTGCCACAGCCAATCATTTCTTTTTCTCACGGAAATACAAATGTGGAGTTGTTAGGGTAAGTGACTGTCCGATAAATGTGACATTAAGGCAAATCGAGAACATAATCAGATGCAGTAAACTGTATAATAATGGTCTGCATGTAGATTTACAATTGCAGCTAGATTTGGATGCCAATTTAGTCTTCAGAAGTCACAAATATTTTGTAGAGAAATATGTTTACCCCAAAAGTGCCAGACAAGCAGAGATATTCCTACTGAGGCAGATGCACCACCCGAGAAAAGATCTAGGTGATGTCAGACACAAACTGTGTTTGATTTCAAACGGCACTGTCTATTTTCTGGTTGCATTTGTGATGACAGCAGACCCTAAAAACCTGGTAAGATGGATAGAGGCTTTTATTTTCCATCTAGTAGTGAATCCTGGAACCAGCAGTAGTTCATTGCAAAGGATGAGATACTTTGGGTTTTATGAGCAGTGAGAAGGTAAATTGGGGGTGGAGGGAAGAGGTTAGGTTAAGGGTTATCACTTGGCCTGTAGAGCAACATTTATGAGTACAAAATCTGTAACATTGGCGGCAAAACAGTGTATTGACACTACCTCAACAGATTCAAATCCCGATGCCAAAGTTTTGAAATTGGTGGTTGCTTTCATGAGAGATGACCATCTCTTACTTGAATTTTGTCGACTTGTGTTCAAGATAGATAGCTGGATCAGCTCTGTGTATTACACAGAATTCAGATGATTGTGATGCTGAAAGCACAATGAACATTTTGAGGAAAAGTATATGCGCCTACATAAAGGATACGAAAATAGATCAAAACACGTATGATCTCAAGTTAATTTTCACAAAATATCAGAGTTTTTAAGCAGGACTTTGTTGGCTTTTCTGAATAGTTTGTCATTAAAATTAGACCGCACCCTACCTGGGATGCTGATTATGAACATTGTAACATCACTGGTACATGGGATACCAACAACAATGCAAATTGGTCTTGCTGCTATGATCAGGGATTTCAAGAAATCGACAGCAAATATGGCAGCTCACAATGCTGACTCCACTCCAGAATCTAGTTCTGACGGTGGGCTAATAAAGTAGTGGTAAATAATTTTGATGCCGATATTGCATCTCAGAATGGAAAACTTAGTACCCATTCTCTGGCTGTTTTGTTAACTCAAGCAAATAACACAGCCCAGTCGCAACACAGTCGGCTCCTGCAACTTAAAAAGTCTGAAATGTCAGAGACTATTGACTATCAGTTGGATGTTGTTCATTATCATGGACCGAAATGCTCAGATATGCCTATATCTCATGCAGAAAGATGCATCTCGCCGCTCTGTCACATTCTGCTCTTCCAATCCCACTCTAGTGTGTTTTAATGAACAAACAAGGTTAGCAGATACATCAGTTATGACTAGCACTGATGAATAGAATCGCCAAACATCCCTTAAAATCTATATAGGCTCGGATACAACCTCTGGTATATGCCCAGAGTGTTGTATTTGCCGAAGTTAAAGCAGTCTGCAAAATGGTGATGTCACCTTAAACGTGGATATTGCAAATTGCTCAAAGTTTCCAGATGTCCAGTAAACTTTTTTCGTAGTCAGGATATGTTACTCTTACACATTCCCCCGCGAAAAACACTTTGGACACCACTTTGAAGTTCAGTGCCCTGGCAGCCAGACTACTTATTTTTAGCTGGTAGTACTTAACATGTTTCTTCATGTTGTAACTGAATCATGTATCGAAGGTCCTTAAAAGTCTTTGAATTTAGTACAATATGGTCATTGAAAATCTTTGAATTGAATCCAGAAAGGTCCTTGAAACTCCTTGAATTTGGTTCCTGAAAATGTTATACCTTGATGAACCTGTTAAAGCACAGATAAAAAAACGGTCCCTCAAATTGTCATATGCATAAACTTCAGAAAAATGAAATGATTATTTCTCTAATTTTGTGATCCCTCCTGCAGTACAGGAGCCAGAGCCAAGATAGGACTTTAGTTTTAGAGATTGCACAACCCATCATATAGAAAATATTCATTACTGCCTTGTTTCAGAAAGATATATACTTTACCTCCAGGGTGGATGTATGTTCCAGAAGTGGTGCAGTTTTATAAAATATAACTTCTGTACTTCCACCAATTGCCAACACAACTTTTAAAACAAGCTATTAATTGAAAATAGAATATGTTTTCATTTTTGGAATTCAGTAAAAAAAATTTCCACAATCCATTTCGATCAGGGACCACAAGGTGAATTTATATGCTTCTTGAGAATATTACTGGCTGGTTTTGGCCATTACATTGGGTAAAGAGATGCTATAAATGAAATTTACACTAAGGCAGTACAGTGCTCAGAGTTAGTTACCCAGTTAATAATGAAAATTTGTTTATAGCTAAAAAGTGTGCCTCTCTGGTTATAAAAAATCGGTAACTGCCCGATCACAAACTACAAGAAAATATACACTCACTATGGCTATGCATGCACAAGATTAGTCACCTAATACAGATATCTTATTTATAACCAGAAAGATAAGAGAGACTAACCCTGTGCATTGCACAGAGTCCGTTGGTAACCTAAGTTCCAGGGCTCGATTTAACTGGATTCGCATAGCGATTTTCGAATCAATTTTCAACTATAGCTAATCAATTTCACATGACAAAAACATAAATAATAGGAAATGCTAATCAAAATTTATTCAAGTTAGTAAACTGCTATTCAATTTTTATAAATTAAATCTACCCCCTGAAGCTAATATACATCGGCTAACCATAGGCTTCGCACAAGATTAGTCGATAAGCTGCCAAATTACGCACTACATGAAAATATACACTGATTAAGGCTGTAAAAATGCACAAGGTTTAGATGGTTACATGTTTTTTATGGTGCAGGATTCAAGGAATTAATGGAACTACTTATTCAGGATTGTAAAAAAAAATTTTAATGTCAATTCCAAAACTGAAAACTTATTCTGTTTTCAATTAATAGCTTGCTTTAAGGTTTAAGAAACAGTAAAGTCACTGATGTCTTGTTTACTGTGGTAAAAAGCTTTTGTTTTACTGGTAAAATAGGAACGTGGATTGGAAGTCTCAATCGTGGGAAACATGGGTATAAACGATTGGCTGGATTTGACTTTATGTTCATGCAGCAGTTCCAATCAGCCATTGTGCAGAAATATGTGACCTTAACTCTTAGAAGCCGGGAGTCGAGTTTTCTTGCCTATGATGTAATACAGCAGGTAATCTGGCTGTGACGGTTCGGCTATCTTTGGGCTGGGGGAAAATTAAACACTGAGCAAGGTGCTTTTAGTCAAGTGTCATCTGCCCGAATAGGCAGACGACACTTGTCTAGAAGCACCTGCTTTACTGTAATTTTTTCGCAGTATGTCATGTTCAATAAATTCATTCTGATTCCCCAGCTTCTAAGAGTTAAACACAAAAATTATCTTTTAAGACAACTTTGTGCTGTTAAACTTACAAAGGTTCACTGCATTTTTCAGTTCATAATTTTTATCTCAACTTGTCGAAGTCAAGCTGAGCTATTTCCGTCACTTCCAAACCATAGTTGTGCATTCGTACGTACATCCACAATTAATTTCCTTTGGCACACCGCACAGGTCGCATTTATGATTGGATTGCTTTGAAACTTGGTATGCTTGTTTGGGGTGACCTCTAGATGGGAGCTATTGATTTTCTTCCATTTCCGTCCAAAAAAGGTTGCCGTCAGCAATGACTGATTTTCTTTAATTTCCATCAAGAAACGTTGCTGTTATCAATAATGTTCAACTTATCCATTTTGTATGTGACCAATTTCCTTTGGCACAATGCACACGTCGCATTTATCATCAGATCACTTTGAAACTTGGTATGTGTGTCCTGGGTGACCTCGAGATGTGAGCTATTGATTTTCTTTAATTTCCAACAAAAAACATTGCTCTTGGCATTGAATTTTGGATTTGTGCATCAATTTTTCCTTTGGCACACCCTGCAGGGTGCATTCATGAATGGATTGCTTTGAAACTTGGTATGCTCTTTTGTTGTGACCTCTAGATTGGAGCTATTGATTTTCTTTCATTTCCATTGAGGAACACGTCCGTTAGAAATGATGTTTAACTTATCTCTTTTGTGCATCGACAGTTTCCTTTGGCACACTGCGCTGGTCTCATTTATGATCGGATCGCTTTGGAACTTGGTATGCGTTTTTTCGGGGTAACCTCTAGATAGGAGCTATCAATTTTATTTCATTTCCGTTGAAAAATGTTGCTGTTATCTTGACCTTTGAGATGAGAGCTTTTTGATTTTATTCCATTTCCATCAAGAAATGTTGCTGTTAGTAATGACATTCAGTTTGCATGTTTGGATGTCAACAATTTCCTTTGGCACACTGCGCAGGTCTCATTTATCATCTAATCACTTTGAAACTTTATGTGGGTATTCGAGGTGACCTCAAAATGGGAGCTATTGATTTTCAAAAAAGTTGCCATAAGCAAAGACCTTCAAACTTAGTGTATTTGTTCATTATCATTTTCTTTTGGCACACCCTGCAAGGTACATTCATGAATGGATCGATTTGAAACTTGGTACGTTTTTGGGTTGATCTACATTCTACTTTAGCCAGCACTACTGTTTACAGTTAAAAATGTATGGATTGCTAAGGATGCATCTTATACATCAGTAGGATAGCCTATCCAATTTTGAGCGTGAAAAACTTGGGCAATGTTCTGGGTAGCTGAGTTCATAAACAGTTGACAACATATATTATATTTTGGGGCAACTAACAGTTGAATAAAATTTACTGTACTTGCTCGCTACCTTATGTTCAGCTGAAACCAATATCTTTAATAAAGCCTTTTTTACAAACATGTGCAGTGTTATATTATTTTGATTTAAAATCACAATACACAGACAGCTCATGAGGGAAAACAGTTAAATGACATGACTTTTTCTTCGAAAGAAATACCCCACAATTCGTCACTATAGTGTTTACTTTCCTTTTGTTCATGAATATTAATTAATACAGCTGATTATGGAGTGTGGGCACTGTCCGGCTGTTCCACCCATGTCTTCATTGCCATTGAACAGTTTTTTAATTTTTCATAAATTCAGAGTTCACAATGACAGTTTTGATGGAAATGTTGATATACTTGGCTTCATGTTTTATCTGTTTCTGAGAGAGATAGAACAAATAAAACAAACACTCCCTATAATGATATTGTGAGTAATTTTACTATCCACACGGGGAAAACGTGAGATAACATATACAAATGGTCAAAGTATTCATTCCCTGAATTCGACACACTCCCAAAATTTGCAACTTTCAGTTTCAAATTGCTGGCATGGGTATACTTATTTGTAGCTTACGCAACAAGTTCTTGAAGAGATCACTGGTTGAATGTCACTATGACTTATACAACAGTTCCTCGTAATAGCACATTTTTGCTGAAAATTTGGGGGTGCGACTTATGCACTAACTGGTATGGCACCAGAAAAAGTTGCAAAAAAGAATACAACTTGATTTTAACCATTGCGATGACTTGCATTGTGGGCATGGTTTGGACAATTATTGAACTTCCTTGATCGAAAATAAGGCCACCTTCCGGCATTGACAGTTTCAGAATTGAAACAAGTCACTGTTGTTGTGCAAGGCATTTTATTTTTTACTAAAGAAAGAATACTTACCTCATTAAAAGTCCATGCAGTTTATTAAATAATAGCTTAGGACGATTTCCTAAAAGCAATTTCCAAACTATCTCAATTTTTACCATCATTTTGGAAATTATACATATATGCTAGCCTCATTCATATACATATATGCTAGACTGGAGACGTTCTGTCAGGTTGCTTTGCAGTATGATTCCCAGGTTCGGGTGAGCTCCATTTCACGAGAATCCACTTAGACTCGCCCAAAATTTGGCGAAATTTTGACCCTGTACCACCAGTTATTTCTACCACTGTCTCAGAAAACTACTGCCACTGCTATTGCCTATCACAACAGTTATCTTCATGTACTCTTATCACCACCACTGAGTTCTTCTTCTACAACTGTAATCAACAGCTTTCACTGCCACCAATACTGGCTTCAGCAATGGCTACCCTATCACACTATGATCAGCTTCCTCTTCTGACGTATTTCTGCAATAGATGACTGCTACTGGCCTCAACCATGACTACCTTTGGTCCAACCAACGTTATTCATTTCGTCATTTGTGATCAACATTTCTTTCAGCATCCATGGTCATATTGTTACCACAGCACAAGTATAAAGTGAAGTAATGCTAATTGTTTATGCCTATACTGCTCACTGTAGAGGATTCGCTCCTCAATTCTTGGTTACAGGTAGAACAGAGCTTGATTACCACAGTAATTGAGCATTTTTGACATTCCCCAGGTTTGCACATATAGGGACTCTGCTACCATTCCAACTGTTTTTACCCTCTACTACTGGCTTTTGCCATTGATGTCACTAGTATTACTTCCTGCTGCCAGCCTTATGCAACACTACTGTTTCTTTTTTGTAACTCTAATACATAAAATAGTTGCCCCCACTATCTATACTCCTACCAGAGCTGCTATCCATTATTCCACTATCAGTCCCATAGTTTGTTTCCACCACTACTAACATCACTTTTCTACTACTAGTCTCACTAATGGTAATACTAACCAAATACAGACTACATGCTCTACTGACTCTTTGATGTTACTTTTGAGGGGGGGGGGGGGGGGATATGCACTAAAGCTGCCAATCAAAGAAGGTTCTTTGAAAGTGGACCTTCAGTAACCAGATGAGTACACAATACTTTCAATTAAATACCTCAATGAAGGATATTCTCATTGGTCACACAGCCTCAAACATGAGAAATTGAAGGACTGGAACCCAGTTGGTTTCAAGTAGGGTTCTTTGAAATGTGGGTCTCCAATACGCATATGTGGATAGAAAACTTTTAAGATATGCCTCATGGACATGCTAATGCTTAATGACATTTAGTCTCTTGATTATAAATGATACTGTTATTTTGCAACCAGCCTCTATTTCAAATAAAGCTATCTAGGTTTCTATGATAGAAGGAATGTCATAGATATACTTGAACACTGATAGAGATTCTATTTGTGCAGTTTCCTCATAGGTAGCATTCAAAATTGCTCATAAGAAATAAGATGAGGATTGGGTATTTGTGTTACTTCGGTAAATATAATAAGAAATCAAATTTGGTATAATATTTTAATTTTCATAGCAACCACATGTCAGAGCAGAAAATCTCATCTGGCAGCCTTGAGCAATTTGAAATATCCATGTTTAAGGAGATACCATCATTTCGTAGACTGCGGCTAACAACATTCCAGGTGTATACCGGAGGTACATCCAAGTCTGTATACATTTTGAAGGGATGTTTGCGGTATTTGGTGATTCTATTCATCAGTGCTATTCATAGCTGATGTATCTGCTAACCTTGTTTGTTCATTGCAGCATCCTTGTGTGGCGTTGCAAGAGCAGAAAAATGTGCATATCATTATGTCTCCCCTTCCCAGAAGGGAGACATATTGTTTCAGTGCATATTCTTCTTCTTCTACTTCTTCTTTTCTTCTTCTTCTTCTTCTTCTTCTTCTTCTCATACAAACTTTGTCCGGGCCATAACTTTTTTGTCTTTTGACCTACACCTTAGATACTTGGCATGTGGATGTATCACCATGAGCCGGTGTGCAGTGTACCATAGTGACCTTCATGTGACCTTGACCTTTGACCTGAAGGTAAGATTTATGTGTTTTTTTAAGGGAAACATCACACAAACTTTGTCCGGACCATAACTTTTTTGTCCTTTGACCTACACCTTAGATACTTGGCATGTGGATGTATCACCATGAACTGGTGTGTAGTGTACCATAGTGCCCTTCATGTGACCTTGACCTTCGACTGAATGTCAGATTTATGCGCTTTTTTAAGGGAAACTGTCTGGACCAGAACTTTTTCGTATTTCGAGTCAGGCTTTAGATATTTGGCATGTGGATGTATCACCATGAGCCGGTGTGTAGCGTACCATTGGGACCTTCATGTGACCTTGACCTTTGATCTGAAGGTCAGATTTGTGCTTTTTCAAGGAAACTTTGTCCGGACCAAAACTTGTCTGTCTTTTGAGCCAGACCTTAGATATTTGGCACATGGATGTATCACCATGAGCCGGTGTGTCGCATACCATTGTGACCTTCATGTGACCTTGACCTCAAGGTCAAATTAATGTACTTCAAATAGGGAGTAATTGTCCAGACCAGAATTTTTTTGTTTTTTACCTAGGACTTGGTTATTTGACATGTGGATGTGTCACCATGAGACTGCATGTTGTGACCTTTATGTGACCTCTGACCTCAAGGTCAAATTTATATACTTCAAATAGGGAGTAATTGTCCAGACCAGAATTTTTTTGTTTTTTGACCTAGGACTTGGTTATTTGACATGTGGATGTGTCACCATGAGACTGCATGTCGTCTACCTCGATGTGACCTTGACCTCTGACCTTAAGGTCAAATTTATGTACTTCAAATAGGGAATAATTATCTAGACCAGAACTTTTTTGTTTTTTGACCTAGGACTTAGATATTTGACATGTGGATGTATTGCAATTAGACCGCATGTCACATGTAATCATGACCTTCATGTGACCTTGACCTCAAGGTCAAATTTATGTACTTTAAATGGGAGTAATTGTCCAGACCAGATTTTTTTTTTTTTTGGACATGTGGATGTGTCACCATGAAACCGCATGCCCGCTACCTTGATGAACTGCATGTGACCTTGACCTCTGACCTTAAGGTCAAATTTATGTACTTGATATAGGGAATAATTGTCCAGATCAGAACTTTTTGTTTTTTGACCTAGGACTTAGATGATTGACATGTGGATGTATCACAATGAGACCACATGTCATCATGACCTTCATGTGACCTTGACCTCAAGGTCAAATTTATGTACTTTAAATAGGGAGTAATTGTCCAGACCAGAATTTTTTTTTTTTGACATGTGGATGTGTCACCATGAAACCACATGTCCGCTACCTTGATGAACTGCATGTGACCTTGACCTCTGACCTCAAAAGGAAGGGGAGACATATGTTTTAGTGTGCTAAAACACTTTCTAGTTTTAGCAGCAATACATTTGCACCTGTTTGTACTACATGGTGTCTGGCTTGTGCAGACCATTTTATTAACTTCAGTACTTCATTTGGGGCCAGAGCAACATCGGAAGGAACTGTTATGGGCTGGATCGACTTCCTCTTCCTCAGGTTCCTCTCGTATCCATATTTGATAGAATCTAAATTTGGATGTCTCGGTTGAAGGGTGTTCTTCCAAACACGTCTGAAGATGCGCATTTTTGATATTTTTATACTACAACCAGTGTCCCAGACTTAGCTGGTGCAAACTCAATAATATCAAGGGCCAAACACAGATTTCGAACCCCCCCAATTTTGCATAGAATACCGGAAATTAAGTCCTATCTGGCCCTCCATACTTTTAATACTTGCGCATGCACAGTACTCAGGAGGAGACCGGAACTGGTGCAAATATCATTCTTTGTTTGGCCCTAAGTCAGTAAACATCTCAACTCACATCTGTGCATTAAATCTTTCTTTTGGTGAATGCCAGACACAAATCAATGAAGTATATGGTGGATTCAAGGCAGTAAATGGATGATGGAAGTGAACAACAACGGTGATTTGAGATGTTCAGGGCTGTATCTTTTAAATAATATGAAAATTATTTCATGTTACCCAATTTTGGGATATACGCCTTGACGTCATTAGTTTTGCTAATGATTTACCTACTGTTGGTTATGAGTTCCTTCCCTATCCTTCCATGAACCCTCCGGTTAAACTCCTAAGCTTTTTGGCTGTTTTTAGCCCACAGAAGCGAGCTTAACTTATCACCGGCCATCCATCGTCCATCGTCGTCCGTCGTCGTGAACATTATTCAAACGACTTCTCCTCTGAAACCACTAGTCCAATTTTCACGAAACTTCATGTGGATGTTCATTACTATCTGGCAATTCAAGTTTGTTCAAAGGAAATGGCCACATCCCATGGGGGCTCTGTATGGGGCATAACTCTGATAGCACCGTATGAATTATAGAAAAAATTATTAAAAAATCTTCTTCTCCAGAACCAGTGGGCAGAATCTTTTGATACTTGGTATGCAGCATCTTGGTATGGATCTGATTCAAGTTTGTTCAAATCGGCCCCTGGATTCATATTTGGGCTCACTATAGAAGCCCAAATTCAAACTTAGTGCATTTCAGGCAAATTTCTTAAAAAATCTTCTTCTCCAGATCCAGCAGGCAGAATCTTTTGATATTTGGTATGCAACATTGTGGGGTGGATCTGATTCAAGTTTGTTCAAATCGGCCCCCTGGATTCATATTTGAGCTCACTATAGAAGCCCGAATTCAAACTTAGTGCATTTCAGGCAAATTTCTTAAAAAATCTTCTTCTCCAGATCCAGCAGGCAGAATCTTTTGATAGTTGGTATGCAACATTGTGGGGTGGATCTGATTCAAGTTTGTTCAAATCGCCCCCCTGGGTTCATATTTGGGCTCAGTATAGAAGCCCAACTTTGAACTTAGTGCATTTCAGGCAAATTTCTTTAAAAATCTTCTTCTCAAGATCCAGTCGGCAGAATCTTTTGATATTGGGTATGCAGCATGCTTAGGGGGGTGAGATTCAAGTTTGTTCAAGCCAAGTCCCTGGGTTCATATTTGGGCTCACTGTGGTAGCCAGAATTATAACTTAGTTCAAAATGAGGAATTTTCTATAAAAATCTTCTTCTTCAGATCCATCAGACAGAATGTTTTGTTATTTGGTATGCAGCATCTTTAGGGGGGTGAGATTCAAGTTTGTTCAAACCATGTCCCTAGGTCCATATTTGGGCTCACTATGGGAGCTTGAATTGTAACTTAGTTCGAAATGAGGAATTTTCTTTAAAAATCTTCTTCTTCAGATGCAGCAGTCGGAATGTTTTGATATATGGTGTGTAGCATCCTTAGGGGGGTGAGATTCAAGTATGTTAAAGCCAAGTCCCTGGGTTCATATTTGGGCTCACTGTGGGAGCCCGAATGATAACTTAGTTCAAAATGAGGAATTTTCTTCAAAAAACTTCTTCAGATCCAGCAGATGAATGCTTTTGATATTTGGTATGCAGCATTGTTAGGGGCGTAAGATTCAAGTTTGTTGAAGCCATGTCCCTAGTTCCATAAAATTTGTCTCTCATGATTTTTTCATTCCTTTGTAGTATTGATGAACCATGTCTAACTGAATGTGACCCCAAATACTTCTTTGAACCACTTTTTTTGAATCACTTTGCCCGGTGAGCGATTAAGGCCCCTTGGGGCCTCTTGTTTATAGAAATTTTTTATTGAATTTCTTGGGAGTTGAACGTGTTGTGCAGAAGGTTTATTCTGTTTATCCCCACTGTTACATCCTCACCATAGGGGTTTGGGCCGTTAGTCTTGCATCTCCTGCCTGATGTATTGTTGTTTCTTCACATGAAGACCTAGCTTTGCATCAGGTATCAGTTAATTATTTACTGACTTGGGCCTTTTGTGTGCCTATTGTTTAGTTTCTGGTTTTTCTTATCCTGACGTTGTTTACTTTTAACAACGCCCTTAACAGGTAATATTCAGGGTTTTATTTCTTCACAAATTATAGTAGGATACATTTATTAATATTCCGGTAGTGTAGCTTTAATATTTTGCTGTTTGTCCGCACTTAGGCTGTATCGGGATGCCCTTGGTCTCGTGTGGTTCCCTTGGGGAACTTAGGCATTTTGAAATAAAAAATTTTCAGAAAAAATTTGTTTTGATTTCAAAATTATTTTTGATTGTCTTCATGATGTATCTTTATATTGTATGATTATATGTTAGATGTTAGGAGTGCAGTGAACTTTGTTTGGATTGTAATTTTTTATGAAATTACTGCTCAAAGTGTAGGGCGAAGAAGTCTACATCGGATATACATGCTTGTTGCCTTGCCTGTAGTCGCTGCAATCCTACTGATTCATGTCCTACTTGTGTGGTCGGGGTCGACTCATTAGGACACTAATGTTGGAAGCGGGTGTCGCGCTATGTATTCGCAGTGAAATTCCAATGTCGGGGCTGTCACTGCAAGATAATTCAAGTTTTCAGTTTCTTTTCCAGAGGAACAAGAACATGGTGATGGTATTGTGACACCCATCCAGAATGTGGTGCAAACAGAGCTAGCTGCTAAGGTGCTCTTGAATATAAAAGGAATAAGGCCTCTTATTCCAGCAGCTAGCTCGACCGGTCAGGCGGTTACCTGATAGTGCGAACCGCAATACCGTGTATCTCCGTTGCAGTTGAGGAGACTGTAGATTTGGGTAGAGTGAGCACCTTATAATCAAAAGCTCACCCAGCGACAATGGCGAAATAAGGGAAAAAAGCCTTCAAGTTTCTCTTTGGGAAGCTTGGAGAGGTCTGGGATCAGACCGTGAGTGGGAGAGCCTTCTGTAACCCAGTAGCAGTCGGGATCGACTATTACTTTGGGAAACTTGCACTGAGTCAGAGCTAATGTCCTCCCTGGCCGCTCGGGACACTCCTTCTACACTGCCCCCGAGGCCGGCTGCAGTTACGGCGTCTTCCTCCGCTTCGGCGAAGCACATGCGACCGCACACTAGCTACCTGACTTTGGATGTTCATGAAGCCGAGTGAAGATGCTCCAGTCTTTGCTCTCGAAGTCGGTCCATCCGGTAGCTAGTGATTCGAGGCTTGATTCATCGGGGCGTTCGGCAAAGAGATCGGCGGACAGATCCCCGTCCTGGGAGCAACATCCGGCGGAGAATATAAGCTGCTGCTCCATAGGCGTCCATAACAGACTTCGGCAGACTATGGTAGTGAGCAGGGTTCCCACGCGTCCTTGAATTCCTGGAAAACCCTTGAATTTCAAAAATAAATTTCCAGGCCTGGAAAACCCTTGAAAAACCCTGCACCCCCAGAAAACCCTGGAAAAACGACTGCGGGCCCTTGAATTTACGCACGAAAAACCAATTGCAAAAAGCCAAGTCAAACTAGTGTAAATTGGAAAAAGTAACTAAAACACTGGTAGCTGAGTTTGCAGCTTCAATATAACGTAGTGATTTATTCAATATTAGCGTTCTATTTACAGTGGTGAAACCGTGTATTATGGAATATGTAACATTTAACTGGTAGCTCAGTTTGCGGGCAGTAACCTCTACCACGGAGTATAGAATCAACCTAACCTCCCTGCCTCTACCAGGGAACTTGCCTCTATTCTGTATTGATTTTTCTCATTGGTTGTTCACTGCTATTGAATTAGCTGTTATCCAATCACACTCACTGACACATACAATCAATGTACAATGTGAATGACCTTGTTTTGTACACACGTTTTGAATAGACATTGATATTAGACAAAAGACTCAGTGATTTGTGACTTGGAATAATAAAATGTTTTCAAAATCTCGACAATGCAGATTTCAAGAAAGCTGGATGGCCCATGAAAGCTATAAAGGTTGGATCAAAGCGGTGAAAAATCCACAGTACGCACGTTGTGATTCGTGCCAAAAAGAATTTTCTGTTGGGAATATGGGCGAAGCATCACTTCGTTTGCATATGAAAAATGAAAAGCACACGAAAGCGGTGCGAGATTCGGATACAACTTCATCAATGAAACATTTTCTCACAAAAACGATTGCTAATAACGGCAACACAAGCGTGTTGATGACTGATTTTGTGAATTCAGTGTCGCAAGAACAGGTGTTTAAAGCCGAAATAATTTAAGTCGATGATGTTCTCAGCTGTATTTTGTACATACACGTACTCATGGTTGTAAAATTATTAATTGTTACTTTACGTTACAAGTTTTAAAGATTAATAATTTTTGGGCTCTACTCGTTTGTTATATCAAAAACTTATTGCTTTATGAGAAATCTGTGTACCGGCTAAACTGAAAGGTGAGTCCTTACCTACTGCTGAAGGATAACCTTGTTAACAAATTTTGTCTCATGTATAATCACAATTTATTGTGACTGTTATGTCATTCCCAGATTTTGTCCTTGAAAACCCTGGAATTTTTTATTTAAAAGTCCGAAAATGCCCTTGAATTTTCCTTAAAGTGTCCTTGAATACCCTTGAAAACCCTTGGATTCTTCCCTTAAAAAGCTGCAGGAACCATGGTGAGTCATCGGATGGTGCTGGGTCTGTCCGGTCATCTGTGCATGTAGAAGAAGTCGGAAGCTTCTCTTTGGGACGCTCAGCTAGATCTGGGGTCAGATCACCGCCGATTATAGAACACTCTCCATCCTGTTAACAGTTGAGATCGACTGTGTCCATTGTGAGAAACTATTATCAGTCGGAACACGTTTTGGAATGTTCCTTCCACACTGCAGCCAGGGCCGGTGGCAGTTATTGCTGCTTCTTCTTACATGGAAGCGCACAAAAGGGGATTAGCCTAGAAGTTTCTAAGTGGGTTACTTGGCGAGATCTGGGGACAGATCGCGAGTGCAGAGCGTTCTCCTTCCCATTAACAATCGAGGACGACTGTTTTGTGTTGTAAGAAACTTCAATGAGTAGGAACATCCGTCCAAAATGTGACGAGTTTGGATGCTACTTCCACACTTCAGCCGGGGGCGGCTGTTGTTACGGCTTCCTCTTCTTCCATGGATATGCACGCTAAGGGGTAGATGCCTACAAGTTTATAACGGAACACTCGGCGAGATATGGAGTAGACCACAAGCTGGAGAACCCTCTCCTTTTCCGTCAGTAATTGGGGTTGACTGTTTTTGATTCGAGAAACTTTAGTGAGTTGGGATGCCCGTTCACACTTGTGGTTCTGGACGCTCTTTCCACACTGCAGCCGGATCCAGTTGCAGACAGGGGTCAGCCTGGCAGCTGATTTTAGGGAGAAGTCAGGGGCCAGGAGGGAGAAGTCAATGGGCATGAAAGAGAAATCAGAAAAAAACATAAAACGTATATGACATTGTGACAAAATAAATGAACATTGAGGACACAATTGTGGAGAAAAAAATAAATGAAAGTTATACAAACATACATACACACACAAAACTAAGTCAGATGGTATATAACAAGAATGTAGGTTAAAATCCCCCTCCCCCACACCCGCCCCACAAAAAACTGTGTTGTTCATGGTTTCTGAATACCCCCTAACTCTTTCCCTAACAACAGTGATGACTAAGGTTACCAAGCAGTTGATTTTGTATTTGCCTCAATGCAGTGGATTTGAAATTTAGCATTACCCATGGTGAGAGTGTTCTTCTCTGTAAAAGAAGGTATATTCTTTTTTAAAATATATTGAAAGTGTTTAAAATAAATTTCAAGTTCATATCAGAAGCTGGGTCATTCATGGTTTCTGAATGCCCTAATTGAATTGAAAAGCGTAGTTAAAAAAGTTTTCGATATCCTTCGTAAATTAAGCGTTATTAACAATTTGAGTTAATTTATTTCTTTGGTAAATGACAAAATATTTCAGTTGTCTCCCTTCCCGTCTGTGCTGGGTAATAATACACTGTTCAGAAAACTGACAATTTCTGCCAACCATCTTACATTGACACGTGCGATTGGTGCTATGAAGGTCTGCCATTCTTATCCATCCTAATATCTGTGATTTCTATTGAAGCCTTATTACATTTAACCCCCTTCCAACACAACTTCACAAGTTTTCAAAGAAAAACATTCAATGCAAATTGCGGGGTGAATTTCAATGCAACCAATTTTTCAGTGGAACAGAGCGTAACCGCAAGCAATTTCGATATGGATGAACTGTCTCCAACACAATTTTTTTTTGTTTTGAAACAGTTGTTAACTTTAATAAATTCTAATTAACTCGATGCGTGTCTTGTGTGATTCGTTGTTTTTGCTGGCACTTTGTTTTTAAATAGCCATTTTGTGCTGGTTGCTATCAGTTGGGGCGTATTGTTCGAACGACTACGCCATAACAATTCTTTTTAGAAATATAAAATTGGGCTAGTTTAGGCTATTTTCATAGCCGTGTGACGGACTTTAACAGCAGCCGTGTTTACTTTTTTGCAGAAGCGGGTTTTTTTTAAAATAGAACATAAGAAAATACAGTAAACTGCCATGTCTCCCAAGGAAGTTTTGGAGGGCGACTTGAATTTCGCCCCCCAATGTAAGCCAAGGCGACTTGAGGAATGACAAGGCAACTTCTTCGCCCTAGTCGCCCACTCAGCTGACCCCAGGTTGCAGCTATGGCTTCTTCCCCTTCTGCATTGATGAAGCATGCTGACCTCAGACTAGCTATCCGACTTTGCATGTTTAGGTTGATAGCTAGTCGTTTGAGTCATTTTTATACGGGACATGTTGATGATCTGGGGCCAGATCTCCGTCCTGTGAGTAGCTTATGACAACAAGCGGATTATCGTTGCTCTGCTAGCCTCGTTCATGGACCGGCTGCCACAGATTACTCTGCGTATCACAGCTTCCCAGTAGTTGCAGGTACTACTGTTAATAGGCTCCATATTTTCAGATGGAACATTTGGATGGTGAGAGGGCTACATAGGGTAAGTCTCCATCCCTCACAGAAGGGCACCTTAAGACTATGAATTTTTAGTCATAAGCTCTTTGAATCTTGTTCCATCTGAATATAACTGCATTTGCTAGGCAAAAAACAACTTATCATACCGGGCTATGGAAAGACGAAGATCTTTCCTCCCCGGATCTTTTAGCTCAGGTGTCGAGGGCTTTAGTCCCGATTAACAACGCCTTCCTTACCTTAGCAATAGTATAAGAAATGCAATGCCCTATTCCTTATGAATAGAGGTTCGATAGTGCATAGATAGGCTGAGACAGCTGTCTTGTTTGGAATAGAGCCGTGAGAGGGAATAAATACGTCTTTTCCTTCTCGGTGTTGTATTCCTTGGCGTCTACATTTAATGCTATTTTGGATGCCATAGTAGCCTTATGTACTGTTACAGCGGTCTTTTCTTATACATTAGCGGCTAGTGTTGTAAGTCTCCATTCAGTGAGCTTTCAGAGGCCGCAGGTGACACAGATATGTCTTCACGCAGATGAAGTCACATAACAGCCACCTTGAGACTACTGTCTCTTTTGGAATTATGGCTATTAGAATAGCGGCTCATCATTCCCTTGCGCGATGATAGTTGTAAGTCTCCATTCAGTGAGCTTTCAAGGTCGCAAGTTGCACTGAGATATCTTCTTCACACTAGGCACAGACCACTGTCTCTTGGGAATAAAACCGCTGAAGGAAGCATGCTTTTCGGTTTGTTTTCCTATTTCCTAGGTGTCAGAGACTTGAGTCTTATTGTTTACACCATAGTAGCCTAGCTAGAGTCATGAGCGGTGTTTTTCAGTAATTATGCAATAACGTAACTGAAATAACTTATCTCTTGAGACTACTGTCTCTTTGGGAATTACGGCTGTTAAAAATAGCGGCTGTTCACTCCCTACCTTGCGCGACAATAGTTGTAAGTCTCCGTTCAGTGAGCTTTCAAGGTCGCAACTTGCACCGAAATATCTGTCTTCACAGAGATGAAGATTTCTATTCTACAGCTGGTATTGTAAGTCTCCTTAGTGAGCTTCTAAGGCCGCAGTTATTAGCCTTTTAATTGTCTTCACGTAAAGGAAGACCTTTAGCTGCTTCAGCTAGGCTGAGTTCATTGTGTTATCGGACATGATACCGTTATGTTAGAGGAGGTTATTCTCTTCCTTCTGGTATTGTTTGGTGTTAGTTATCTGAGGCGATAAGCCCTATTGATGCCGCCATATTAACCTAGTGTGATTAATAAGCGTTTCTTCAAACGCCTATACTAAACTCCTTCTCAGGAATATATTTCCTGATATCAGTTCGAACGTAAGGAGTTCATCTAGGTTTTTATGATCGGTGTCGGAACATTGTTTTCGTCTCCCTCTTCATTCTATTGTTGTGGATTATATTTCCACTCGAGGGATTGGACATTATGTCTATATGGTGTATTATTTGGTCATCATGTCCCCCTCCGTCCTTAGTGGCATTATGGAGTTGGTCAGACGTGAGGGAGCCCTGTGGTTCCTATACTGTTTGATAACTAACACAATAGCGTTATGAGTCTTGCCGGGTTACTGTTATTATGATTGCTTTGACCGAAAGCTTTTAGCTGTATTACTCTAAGCCTCATAGTATATGCATGCCTTTCATGGCTCCTCAATTGGCGGCCTGGTTTGTGTTCTAACGGTGACCTCATGGGCACATCCACTATTTAGTTGGTTGTTTCCTGTGGTTTTTTTTCAAAAAGTGGGAGATATTAAATTCGGGGTGTCCTTCCGTGTTTTTCGTTTCCAGACTCTGACTTTCCTTACAGTCAGTCGATATTGATGAAATTTGGTTAGTAGATCACTTTTATCAATTGTGGGTCCAAGTTCGAATACGGGCATTTTCCGCGCATATTTAATTAGGTTGCTGAAATTCGATTGGCTGACGTTTTCCAGACTCTAACTTTCCTTAAAATCAACCAATTTTGATGAAATTTCGTATATGGATTACTTTTATCAATACCTAGGTCAAATTCAAATATGGGAAATTTTGTACCGAAAATCTGTCCGTTTGTCTCTCCGTCGGCCCTGTGCGTCATCGTACCTTGGACTAAAAGCCGTATTTATGAACCGATCTTCACGAAACTTCACGGGTATCTTTTTTATTATGTGTGAGACCAGAATATGTGTTTTGGGGCTTGGTCCAAAATTCAAGATGGCCGCCAGTGGCCATTTTGTTCCGAAATTGGGTGTAATCAGTTTTTTGTACAGAACTTCTATATGAAAGTTCGGATTTGAATAAATTTTTGTATGAATGATTAGTAACATGTAATACATCACATATAATACAGGTTTTGTTCTCGTACAAAAATTATGCAAATTAGGGAAACTTTGATTTATTCAGTGCTACGACTAATACACAGTAAGTGCGCACCTTCCGTGTTTTTCGTTTCCAGACACTAACTTTCCTTACAGTCAGTCGATTTCGATGAAATTTGGGTAGTAGATCACTTTCATGAATTGTGGGTCTAAGTTCGAACATGGGTTTTTTCCGTGCATATTTAATTAGGTTTCTTAAATTTGATTGGCTGATGGTTTCCAGACTCTAACTTTCCTTACAGTCAACCGATTTCAATGAAATTTCATATATGGATTACTTTTATCAATACCTAGGTCAAGTTTGAATGTGGGAAATTTTGTACCAACAATCTGTCCGTCTGCCTGTCCGTCTACCCATGCATCAACGCACCTTGAACTAAAAGCCGTATTTATGAACCGATCTTCACAAAATTTCTTGTGTATCTTTGTTATTGCGAGACCAGAATATGTCTTTTGGGGTTCCTGTCTGTTCTGTCTCTTCTAAATAACTTCCACTTGCAACTCAACTATATTCCACTGGATGCATTAATTCCCCTTGAAACTGCTGCCCAGTGGGAGACATGAATTCACTGAATTTACTTGTTCCTTTATAAGTCACATGATTCCTGAACAATAAATTGCTAGCCTTCATGTACCTGTGTGATGACATGTCGGTTATCTCGGCGACATTCTCCAATGTGGTAATTAGTCCACTCTGTGAAGTTTCACTCAGAGCGGTCTGCCCTTTTCTTACAATGTATGAGTTTATAACTCCGTTTAACTGCATTAACATGGTATTATTCATTCCGTTTCCTAGTTACATTTGTATCAACTCAGTCATACCCTGGATACAGACTGTATTCAGACGAGTACATGCGGGTTTCTGTTGCTTGCTTGCATAATATGTATATTTATTAGGCAAATGCCTTATTGAATAGATTCTATAAAATTCTTGCTCTGCTTACAGAGCTCATGAGAATTTTGGGGCTATTTGGATCAGTTATGGAATTTCCAATAGGCCGTCTATGCGTCTATGCATACTTTCTCAATTTTTGGCTTCATTATTCAGAGTAGTATGTTCTTTCTCCAAACAGTCATTGGTTGTAAAGGACCTAAGGAACGATGAATTATTTGGGGGATGGTCCATGACGGGTCTGTTAATCATAGCCCATTCCATGTTCTTAATCCAGCTTTCTACCAGAGATGTTTCACAGGAGAATTCACATTCTCGTATATTCGCATGGTTCAATTGGAGTTTCATATTGGAATTAATTGTACACCTGAATGGGGTCGCCTGTTGGTTGCCTCAGAAGCATGTTTGCTCCAACAGATACTTTCCATTGGGATTCAATTGGACAAGTGTAAGGTTGTACACGGTATATCACCAGTTTTCAGTCTTTCTACGTATTCCGTCTCCGGCATATGTTAGAAGCTTGCGCTGTTAATAACCGGGATCGCCACAATAGCCTTAGCTACTGAGGTGGTGTTAAGCACCTATAATTAATAATAATTAATAACTGGGTGCCTGTTCAGCGAATATATATAGATTATTTAGTACAGCTTTTCATTGATTCCAGAGCACTTCCCTCTTTGTTTTGAAGAACATTCCTGGGGGGGTGGGGGGGAGGGGGGGGTTCTTCATCTCTTCTGGCTTGATAATAAGTGTGTAACTATGAGTGAAGCTGTTTTTGTCTGTAGATTATTACTGATTTTAGATACAGCTTGTTTATTATATATATATGACATGTGTTTGTGGTGGTCGGTCCCTCACTCTTGAATACGCCATCCTGATTTAAGTGACTAAGTCCGAACTAGCCTTAAAATTGGGGGCATGTTACACCCAAATTAGCATAATAATTCATGCTAAGAATACGGAATTACTTGGATATGGCTCCTCGACTGTAAATGGTGATGCAGCAACAAAACATATGCATCGGTGTCATCTGCAAGCACATCTACAACCTTCTGTTCATCAGAAGCAACCTTAATGGCTTAATGAGCGATAATATTGTCTGCTTCTTCGTGCATTGTCAATTGAATCATTTCCTCTCTGATCCTTTGCTAAATTTGACGGGGGTTTCATTTTTGCCAGTTATCACCACTTTATGCTTTATTCAACTCAAAGAACTTGTCAGTGACAAACTGTTCACACATTATGTCTATTAATTGCGATTTGTTTGCAGTGATCATCAAAACTTGTCTTTGTGGTGGGGGAATTGCTTTTGTGACTAGTTTGAACACTCTACAAATAGAAGAACTTCTGTCAGCCAGGGTTACAGACTTGGTGCTGAAATCCACATATCTGTCAAAGACCAAATAGAAGTCACCTAACTGCAAGTGCTGATTTAAATGATCTTTAAACTTTTCTACAAAGTCCATAACTGTCGCTTGGTGCATTTTGCCTGAAACTAGCCAATATGGAATCCACAACAACGTACAGTCATCTATCACTACTGCAGTATGCCCCCTGCCAACCATTCTGTTAGACGAAACAACCATCGTCTTATTAGTTTAACTTGACAAAGTCAAGATAAGCTATTGCCATCACGCATGCAGAAGTCTGTTAGTCTGTGAGTCTGTTAGTCTGTTCACATTTTCCTTTAGCACAGGCTACACCCCTCAGTTCTTGTCTGATTGTCACAAAATTTCATATGCAGGTTTGGGGTCATGTCTAGATGAGAACGTCCCTTTTTGGTTGCGATCGGTCAACCGGTATGGCTGCCCGAGCCTAAAACCCCAAAACCACAGGTCGTATCTATGAAGGGATTTCATTGTAACTTGGTAGGATGCCTGTGTATAATGCCTAGATGAGAACGTCCCCTTTTGGGCATGATCTGTCAACCATGATGGCTGCCCATGCCCGAAACCCAAAAACTTTTAGCACAGTCTGCAGGTCATGTTTAATATGGGGGGATTTCATTGTAACTTGGTAGGATGACTCCTTATGATGTCTAGATGAGAATTTCCCCATTTAAGCGTGATCGGCTAACCATGACGACTGCCCGAGCCCAAAACCCGAAAACCTTTAGCACAGTCTACAGGTCATATTTATTGAGGAATTTTATTGTAACTTGGTGAGTTGACTTCATATAATGTCTAGATGAGAAAGTCCCCTTTTGGACGTGATTGGGCAACTGTGACGGCAACTGTGACGGCAACTGTGACTGTGCTAAAAACCTTTAGCACAGTCTACAGGTCATATTTATGAAGGGATTTCATTGTAACTTGGTAGGATGACTCCAAATAATGTCTAGATGAGAACGTCCCATTTTGATCGCCTTGATGGGTGCCCGAGCCCAAAAACCTTTACCATAGGCAAAAGGTCATATTTGTGGAAGGATTTCATTGTAACCTGTTAGGTTGACTCCATATAATGCCTAGATGATGACATCCCCTTTTGGTCGTGATTGGTCAACTGTGATGGCTACAGGTGCCCGAAGCCCGAAAACCTTGAGCACAGTCTACAGGTCATATTTATGAAGGGATTTCATTGTAACTTTGTAGGATTACTCCAGGTGATGCCCAGATGAGATTGTCCCCTTTGGTTGCGTTGGTTGCGATCATTCAACCATGATGGCTGCCCGAGCCCGAAGCCCGAAAACCTTTAGCACAGTCTACAGGTCATATTTATGATGGGATTTCATTGTAACTTGGTAGATTTGACTTCATATAATGTCTAGATGAGAACGTCCCCTTTTGGACACGATTGGGCAACTGTGACAGATACAGGGGCTCGAATTCCGAAAACCTTTAGAACAGTCTACAGGTCATAATTATGAAGGGATTTCATTGTAGCTTGGTAGGATGACTCCAAATAATGTCTAGATGAGAACGTATCCTTTTGGTCGCAATCATTCAGCCTTGATGGCTGTCCGAGCCCAAAAACCTTTAGCATAGTCTATAGGTCATATTTATGGAGGGATTTCATTGTAACTTGTTAGGTTGACTCCATATAATGCCCAGATGATGACATCCCCTTTTGGTCGAGATTGGTCAACTGTGATAGCTACAGGTGCCCGAAGCCCGAAAATCTTGAGCACAGTGTAGAGATCATATTTATGAAGTGATTTCATTGTAACTTCGTAGGATCATTCCAGATGATGCCCCGATGAGAATGTCCCCTTTTGGTTGCGATCATTCAACCATGATGGTTGCCCGAGCCCAAAGCCCAAAAACCTTTAGCACAGTCTTCAGTTCATATTTATGAAGGGATTTCATTGTAACTTGGTAGGTTGACTTCATATAATGTCTAGATGAGAACAGCCCCTTTTGGACACCATAAGGTAACTGTGACGGCTATTGGGGCCTGAAGCCTGAAAACCTTGAGCACATTCTACAGGTGATATTTATGAAGGGATTTCATTATACTTTGGTAGGATGACTCCAAATAATGTCTAGATGAGAACATCCCCTTTTGGTCGCGATCATTCAGCCTTGATGGCTGCCTGAGCCCAAAACCCCAAAACCTTTAACATAGTCCATAGGTCATATTTATGAAAGGATTTCATTGTAACCTGTTAGTTTGACTCCATATAATGCCTAGATGATGACATCCCCTTTTGGTCATGATTGGTCAACTGTGATGGCTTCAAGGGCCCGAAGCCCGAAAACCTAGAGCACAGTCTACAGGTCATATTTATGAAGGGATTGGGAAGCGCGGTGGCTCAGTAGGTAGAGGTGCAGGCTGCAAGCCGGTAGGTCCTCGGTTCGAATCCCACCTGCGGCAACCGCATTGTGTCCTTGGGCAAGACACTTCATCTCCATTGCCCATGTGGGGGCACGATGACGCCGTGTACTACGGCGTACTGCACGTCGATGGTACGCATGTCTTCAACCAATCTAACCCTGCCTGTGCTGCAGTGCGGTGTTACGATGTTGGGGAGCTGGCAGCTGCTCGTCGTTGCTCGGTGGTTCTCTCCGGGTACTCCGGCTTCCTCCATCCATAAAACTGTCACGGTCATGATTAGCCATTGTGCATAAATATGTGACCTTAAACATCAATAAATAAATAAATATTATGAAGGGATTTCATTGTAACTTCGTAGGATCACTCCAGATGATGTCCAGATGAGAATGTCCCCTTTCAGTTGCGATCATTCAACCATGATGGCTGCCCGAGCCCAAAGCCCAAAAACCTTTAGCACAGTCTACAGGTCATATTTATGAAGGGATTTCATTGTAACTTGGTAGGTTGACTTCATATAATGTCTAGATGAGAATGTCCCCTTTGGACGCAATTGGGAAACTGAAAGCAACAGGGGCCCGAAAACCTTTAGCACAGTCTACAGGCCATATTTATGAAGGGATTTCAATGTAACTTGATAGGATGACTCATTTTGGAATAATTTCACTGTAACTTGGTAACTTTTGTTGATATACGTTAACTGTGAGGGCCACATACATTAACTGTGAGGTGATATTAACCCACCCCTCAGCTCTTTAGTGCAGTGTACACCTCATATTATTTTTATCAAAAACAAAGCATACAGGGAACATAAATGAACATATTCCCAATTATCACAATTCTTGTCTTACTTCTTAATCCTTTCTTAAACATTGAACATTATCCTTTTCATCAATCACAACACACAAGTTAAGCTACAGTGTCATTGACACTTTTATTTTTTAAATCCGACTTTGATTTAGATATCCGCATGTCATCAGTCTTGTAAAAGAGTGATGTAAGCACTGGCAACATTTTGTTATAAGAGAGAAGTCCCTTAACATTGAAGTTGCAAGAGCTTGATAGTATTTGGATGAAAATGAGGTTCATATCATGAACTTTATCATCTCCAACCTTGAGAGATTTTCTTGCCACAGTCATGGTTTAACCCTTTACCCAACGCAGACAGTATCAAAATTTATTATTTTAAATATCATTTCTTTTAATTTTTCAAAAAATCTCCACAAAACCATATCATGTGACCCCTCATTGGAACGAGCTCATTGAGCTGGTTCCAATGAGGGGTGACATGATATGGTTTTGTTGAAATATTTTGAAAAATTTAATTTTTTCAACTGCTCAATTTGCATATTACGTGGGCGGTTGCGGGCGATTCGTTAGGTAAAGGGTTAAACGGCATTGGAATAGGGTCGTAGAATCCCCCAGGAAGGTTCTGCTTGAACTTGATCGTCAGTGCTAAACCTAAATCTAGGACTTTGTCCACATTGATAAACCCAGGACTGACCTTTACGGTTTCGATGTTGACAAAGGTGCGGGGTGCTGTTACAGATCCATAGGATCTATACAAATCTCAAGTTTGGAAGGGAGACCTTTGCGATCAACAGCATCAGACCCAATTCGCTCTTTGCCCTCCTCTTTGTGAAAAATTTGAGATCTTTCTGTGTTCTTATCCTCACATATCTCTGATGTGCTATGAGCTAAGGATCCACAGGCATGCAGATTTTTAGAGTGCATACCTTAAGGGTTTCTGATATGAGAGTAATGAAGCACACTGTTATTTTATCAGTGCAGTATGACGTCGCAGATCTGAAGGAGTGCCTTAAGGTTCGAATTTGACATTTTCTTGTAAATGCTCTTTATTAATTTATAAATGCTGTTCATAAAACTCTTGTTTTCAAAACAAAATAGCAGTTTTTGACGAACATGCACTTACTTAAGCATTGAATAATGTCATTTGTGTCTATATGAGTATATACTTATAGATTGTTTCAATTAAATTCCGATTATAGATGAGAATTTTAGCACCTAGGCTAACTATGCAAATTGAAATTGGGTACCGCTTTTCTACGATGAATATGTCAAATTGCTCAATGCTGTCAGACTTCCGGTGAACTTTTTTTTCAGAATCAGGTGATTTCCCTCTATAAGAAACCAGCGTGAAAAAAACTTTGGACACAACTTTGAGGTTTTGCAGAAAGTTGACATTTGGCGACCGGACTACACTAATATTTACCACTACATAGTGACCTATAACTTTGTATAATCAGATAGTTTCTATCTGGTGCGTTGTGCATAAACCTCTCAAAGATGGACCTGGCTCCTTGTCTATTGATCATTTCTCATGTTGGATAGCTTGGTCATTGTGGTTCTTTAGCATTTCTGTGAGCTCCAAGCCCTATCGTTTCTTGATCAGATATAATGAAAAAGACAGTGAACATAGATGCTTCTGTCAAGTATTTGAATCAGAAGTTTTTCGTGCAGTAATAATTATCAAGTCTCTGTTCTTTGTTTTGGAGCAGTTAGGGTGTCACAGAGGAAAAGAAAGGTCACAGTAAGTTTAGAAAAGCAGGAAAAAATGCTCTTCTGTATATGAGGGGTACTTTCCCATGTTCTTTGTTGCTTTCAGGCAGTAATCCGCCTGAGTACTCTACTTTTGAACAAGTATACACATTATTCTACAATGTCATCATTCTGAAGTGAGAGTCATGACAATAGTTTTAATCATATTTTATTCTAACCTGGTGTCCATCCATATTTTATCCAAAATCATTTAGCCATGATATTTTCTACATTCTCTTCCATTCTTGAATGTTTTGTAAGGCACTGATAAAAAATGAGTGGCCAAACAAAACTTTTGTTTGGCCACTCATTTTTTATCAGTGCCTTAGAGGTACTAATCTTGGTTATATATAGTTAGTTATGGACATTGCCTTTATTTCTGAAATTATGTTCCTCAGAAAGGTTTTCCTAGGATACTTAAGCATCTTCAACATTTTCTTTGTCCGGGATATCATTGCTAAATCATTGAATATTTTTCAGCCAAACCTATAAACTTCTGTATTATGAGTAGCAGCTTCATTGTGTATGTTCATAAGGTCTCTACCCTCAGCCAAGGTCTCAAGTAGTGTTGAACTGATTATCAAAACCTGCTATCAACCGATTACCGATTATTTCTCAGCCGGTTATGCCGATTCCAATGGTTGAAATTGGACACAGAAGAAAATCTGTTGGTGCCTGTTATACTACAGAATTTTGTTGATAAATCATCAATTACGAAAGCTTAATACCACATAAGTTCTCAGAGTACACATATTTAGTGCTGGGCAATATTAGCCAAAATAATATTTGTATTTTGGTTGGATGTGGGGAAAAGATCGTTATTAACGATACAATCACTCCATATTGTTCTCGTGAATGTTGTGTTTTATTATGAAAAATAGTGTTAATACGAATTTGTGTAAGGATGCAATACACTTGGCTGTATTAACCAGGAATGTACAGAGCACACATACTTTGTGTCTTAAATTAATAATAATTTTGATGTTAATGGTTGTTGTGAAGTCGTATGATGCATGGTTTACACGTATGTCAGAATGTATTATTCAGTGTTCTTTTTTTCAACTTGTTACCTCCCTTGATGTGTTTCTCCAATGTTTACATGAACTCGACAATCCAGGGAAATGGTGGCGATCTCATACCGATTGCAGTTGGTAAATTCCGTAATATCTCTGCTCTGCAAATCCCTAAATTTTTATACTGTACCAATGACCCAGACATAGCTGGTGCTAACTCTTAAAATATAGGGCTTTACACAAATTTTGCCCCCCCAATCCCCAGAATTTGCATCTAAAACTAAAGAAAACATGTCCTGAAAGGCCCTCCACACTTCGCCCCTACTGCGCATGCGCAGTGTCAAGGACGTTCCGAAATTGGCGCCATTAATCATTCTAAGTTTGGCCCTTCATCAGTTAACATCTGACTGATCTTTGTGCTTATAAATCTCAGTTTAAATGATGCCAGACACATAAGTATTAGTGAAATGGTGATTCTAAGGAGGATAGAGAAGGAGGAGAGGAAAAGAATGTGTGACAGAATATTATCAGGGCTGTAACTTAAAAATTTTTAATGAAATTATGTTAAGTTACCTATTTTCAAGGCAGCAGCCATTTTGTTGTCATTCTGATTATTTAGTTACACTGTTTTTTAAGTGTTTTCCTCTCTCCCTGTCCTTTAAGTTCCCCCTTGCTATTCTCCCATGCTTTTGGCATAGTTTTTGTAATTATTATTACTAAATTTTCTTGGGAGTTTTAGCTGAATAACAGAATGAATTCTGTTCTTTCCCCATGTTTACGTCTTCACCTACGGGTGGTTAGGCGTTGTGTTCTGCATCTACCATCTGATGTTCTGCAGTTTCTTCCCTGGAAGTCTCTGTTTTGCATCAGATAGTGTATTTTTGGTAACTGATTTCGGGCCTGGGTGCCTGGAGTCTTATTTTAGTGTTTTTACACTCATTGTTTACATTTACAACAGCCCTCTGTGTGAGGGGGGGATTTCTAAAAAATAATATCTTGATGTTATTTTAATTATAACTAGATACATTATTATTGTTCGTAAGTGTTGAATAAATTGTTTAAAATATTTTTAAAATTTTTTGTCCACACTTAGGCTTGGGATCCATTGGGGCTCAACGTTACTTTTCAGAAACTTGGGCTGTTCTGAAAAAATATTTTTTCAAAATATTTTGATTTGAATTATTTTTTCTATATTAATGGATCATATTATTATTATGTATTTTGATTGCCAGGGGTTAGTGCTAGTACCAGGACTTGTTTTCTTTTCACATTGAAAGGATATTGATCAATTGTTTTAAGAGGAAGTCTTCCTCTGACTTTATTATCATTCTATATGTGGTCAGTGTACTCGCATTAACTCCTGTTCTGTTTCGTATGATTTCGATGACAATATGGGAAGTGTATGTCACGGTATGTTGTTGGGGATTTGGACACTCCGGTCCTTTCTCCGCAGGGTCACTCTACTTTATCAATTTCTATTTCAGACGATCAAGATTAGGGTGATGTACCTGTGATGTCTTCCAACAGTGTGCCTCCGTCGTCACAATTAATGAAGGGCTAGCGGAAAAGTGCTCATGTAAATACGCCAATTGCCTAAGAGGACCCTAGTAGGTTCGACGGCCTTTGACGTCCGCTAGCTCGCCCGGTGTAGCGTCCATTCACCGAATGGTTCGGCAGCCGGGTTCGTCCGTTGCGGTCTAGAAGGAATTTTGGGGTGATGCGAGCACTATAAACTAACCTAATGCACACCCAGTGACGGCGGATCGGAGGGAGAACGCAGGAAGCCTTTTAGTCCGGTTCATAGCTCATTCCGGTCCATCCGGACGGCAAGCGAGAGAGGCCCCTCTCTTGTTCAACAACATCTGGCCCCAGATGTTGTGGTACAAAATGTGTTGCAAGCGGAGCATACGTCCGGCGCTCGGGACGCTCCGTTGTATAGGCAGTCCGCTGAGACTGCTAAGGCTTCCTCTTCTCGTCAGCGCACACGACCGCACCTTGGCTGCGTGACCGCCGATATATTACCAGCTTCGCCGATCAAGGATTCTTCGGCGACCAGGTCACACCATCCGGTAGCCAGGGACACGAGGCCTGCAGACTCCGGACGTTCGCATAGGAAGTGTGCGGGAGTCAACGTACACGGAGCTTCCGGCGGCAATGCATCGTAAGACCGCTACTGCACAGGCCTCGGGAACGGACGTGCTTTCCTTAATAGCACAGTTTATCGCAGCATCCCAGCATCAACTGAATCTGTCGCATATATTTTATCTGACGATGCTGGGTCGGGACGCTCCGCGGAAGCGGGTACGGACGTCCGAAAGTTTCATCCGGTCCGACGGGATACCGAAAGGGATTCGGAGGATTTCGAGCTTTCCCTTTCGGAACAACATATGCTGTTGTGTATGTCATCTGACTTGGTCTTCTACAGCTTCTTTCGTCGGACCAGAATGCTGCGATGCCGGATAAGAAACTGATAGCGTCGGTGGACTTAGAAATTTTTGGTTCGGTTCAGGGACATCGTCCCTCAGTTCCGACATAGTCCAATAATGTCACACAAACTTTCGAATTATTGAACGACGCTATATATATTATTATTTTATGCTTGCTAACCAAGCATTTCTGGTTTCTTGTTCGAAGAGTTATGGAGATGTCTTTCAAAAGTGTGCCTCTGTCGTCATAGTTAATGAAGAGTTAGCGGCAATAAGTGCTCATGGAATATGTCTATCGCCTACGGAGTGACATTCGCTAGCTCACCCGGTGTAGCGTACATTCATCGAATGGTTCGGCTGCCGGGTTCGTCCGTTGCGGTCTAGGAAGGAGATTTGGGTGATGCGAGCACTTTAGTTACTTTAGTACTCACCCAGTGACGGCAGATTGAGGACAGATCGGAGGAAGCCTGTTAGTCCGGTTCCTGGCTTGTCCAGGTCCGTCCGGGCTGTGAGCGAGAGAGGTCCCTCTCTCGCCCAACAACATAGGGGACCGCATGTTGTGGTTCAGATATTTTACATTCGGAGCATATGTCCGTTGGTCGGGACGCTCCGTTATATTGACAGTCCGAGAGACTGTCTTTAATGCTTCCTCATCCTCACAGCAGGGCACACGACCGCACATTGGCTACGTGACCTCGAGTATCCGATCAGTTTCGGCATTCAGTGATTCCACGGCGAATAGGTCGCGCCATCCGGTAGCCAAGGGACACGAGGCCTATACACTCCGTTCGCTCGCATATTGGTAGTATGCACGGGGTAACGATCACGGAGCTTCCAGCGGCAATGCATCGTAAGACCGCTTCTCCTCAGGCCTCAGTGACGGACGTGCTATCCGAGTTAGCACAGTTGTTTCGCAGCATCCCAGCAATTGACAGTTTCTCGGTCGAATCAGGAATTATCCGACGGCGCTGGGTCAGTGCGGTCCGCGGTTGCATCAGGTACGGACTACCGAACGCTTTATAGGGTCCGACAGGATGGCGAAAGGGATTCGAAAGATTTCGAGTTTTCCCTTTAGTAGTATAGGAAGATGCCTTTCATATCTTCTGGCATTATCTTCCATTATTATTTCGGACTTCATTGCTGCGATCTTGGATAAGAGACTTATAGCGTCATTGGACTCGGATTTTTCGATCGGTTCAGGGACATTGTCCCTGACTTACCAACGCAGTCCAATATTGTCATTACAACATGTGTTTTATTTTTCGACGCTATATATATATATATACAAGCCTGCTACTAAGCATGATAGTTTAGTTTCTTGTCCGCGTTGCTCATTTCTGCCATTTTATCATTTATACAAATAGTTTATTTTGGCAGAGCAGGGCATACCGAGAGTTCATATGCATCTAGACGGTGTGATTAAAGACTGCATATATTCTTTTTCGCCGTTTATGTCTTTTCCAATTTCAATGTTGGGAACGACATTATGTATAGTAGACTTAACTTAGACGCTTTATTATACGTAATCCGCCTTACTGAGGCGTTATCATTACGTCTTCAAGAAAAGGTTTACGGGATATTATTCTCAATGTAATTTCTTTTGAGGGCAGTAGTTTGTTCACGTATAACTCCGCCCTTCAGTGGCTGATTGGAGTTAGTTAGACGTGACGCAGCCCTAGCTACATCCACACGCGTGGATAGTAAGGTTATGAACTCTCTCAGAGTCGCTTCGTTCTCGGAGGAGCTTCTCTTCGACGGCAACTTTTCGGCAATCCATGAATTGCACGATTTACACGTTCTCTTGTCTATCTAGTGTTACAAGAGATTCAGACTGGGGCAAACATTCGGTGGTTGACTCAGAGAGTGCCGCCGCAGTTGCCGGACCCGAGTGTGGCTGTTATGACGGTTGCCAGTCAAACAGATTGGGATATAATACTGATCCCTACGGATTCGAAGTGCCAGGGTCTTTGGGTTCCGCAGTCTTTTAGCAATCAGTTTTCTTCCGCAGAATAATGTTTTTTAGGCTTGCTTTATGTCATTGCATGAACATTATTCAGAAACGCATGCCCAAATTCCTGTCCTTTAATTCGACAGTAGTGGCGTATCTCCGGAACCAGGGAGGCACTCTTTCGTTTCCGTTATTCAATTTAATGGAAAGAATCCGTCTGTTGGTTATAGTACACCAAGTTCAGTTTTGGTCCGTCATATTCCGGGTCGTCTGATTGTTTTATCGGACTCCCGTTCTCTTACGGGTCGCTTGTTGCTGTCAGAATGGACTCTCAACAAACAAGTATTCAATCAGATTTGCTATCTATGGGAGCGCCCAATGATGATTTATTTATGACACAGCTTGCTAATCAATTGCAGACGTATGTGTTGGCTTGTCCAGATCTCTGAGCTAATATTGTTAACGCTCTATTGATCTATAGGACGGAATGATAGGATACGCGTATCCTCCGGCGCTGTTGTTTTAGCAGGTATTGCTAAGATAAACAACCACAATACATTTCTGTTGATAGCATCTCTATCTTCACAGAGATCATGAGTAATTTACTCTCTGGTCTACTGTGGGTCTTAACGTGAAATCTTCCTCTATGTGAGGATCTTTTTTCACTGGGTAAATCGTGTCATCTTTATCACAACCAGCAAGGTGGCAACCTTCATGTATTCCGTTGTGTGGTCCGTATTGCATTGTAAGCACTGTACTGGACGAGCTTTGGACGCGATTTCTTACTATAGGAGATCCTCTTCTTCGCTATTCTATGCGGCTAAAGTGGAGGCTCTTCCGTCGTGGTGTAGGGATCATTATGTTCATATTGTTGATCCCTCCATACTACTCATTGCTATTTTTTAGTATACTTGTTTCACAAGATCTACTGCAGCCTGTTATTATTTAGGTTATAGGTTTATGTTACCTCATACCTATGCACTCTACGATAGTTTACAATTGAGTCTTTTGTCTCTTTATCTAAGTCAGTTAGTAACTTTTTGATAAGTAGACTTAGAATCTTTAGATTAAATTCCTATACGGATTTTAACTTCGGTTCTTATTTAGCTAAGTAATCATTTGAGCCTCTGGAAACAGTAGTTTTCAAATTCTGACCTTTTTAGACAGTAATTCTGTTGGTTTCTCTTTTACTGTAGAGTCAGTGAGTTTCATGCACTATCGATGGATGATTTTCACTTTCATAGTTTCGGAATCAATACTTCCGTTACTATTTAGGTTGGATTGTTGCATAAGAGTTAGGCTCCTATTATCCGGAACCTATTATTTTAAGGTCCTTCCGTCTTCGTATGGGCATAGGCCTTTACTCTTTCCGGGTACAGTTTATGTATTTATAAACAGATATCTGTTTATTACTATGGGCGTAAGCTTCTTCTGTCTTTGATGTCTAGTAGAAGGACGTTACGCTCCATTTTATTGTTAATGGATTCTATTAACTATCGGTACTGCTTATGGTATATCATTGACTTAGCAGTTGTGCTTAAGATTTCGGCTCATGAAGTAAGAGTTCTTCTACTTCTTGGGCGTACATTAATAGTGTCGCTATTATAGATTTTTGAAGGCCGCTCATTGCGCTCAGCCATCCACATTCATGAATTTTATCTCAGAAATATCGAGTCCATTTCTGGAGGCCTCTATTGTTAGGTCTATTATCTACTGCTCAGAATGTCATTACTTAACAGTTGCTACTATAGCTAGGTAGGCTGTCTGTTTCGGCAGTGTCTCCGTTCGGCTGCCCTCTTCGCTCTGGGCTATTTGACCCAGGGCAAGAAAAAGGGGGGGGGGGGGGAGGGTGTTCCCTTGGGTCACCTGTTTTACTATGAAAACAAGGGGATACCTCCTCCGGAGTTAGTAATTCTGAGCTGTTATTGGGATGGTTGTTTAGTGAGAAGTTTAGGTTTTTAAAATTCATTCAAGTCTTAGTTTTTAAAGTATAGCCTTTGAATATTGCATATGTCAACGGACATGATTATGCAATCCTCAGACACTTTTAGGAGTATAAGAGTCTCTATTCTCTAGACTTACTTTATTTATTGGCTTACTTTAAAAATTATTAGTATAAGGATTATATTGGATATTAATAGAGTACATGGATGTATGAAGCTCAATTTTGGAAGGTGTTGTATCTTTCTAATTTATCATAAATAAGAAAGATACATGTAAGGCCTATTACTTCTTTTTCCCTACAGGGGATGACTCTATTTTATTTTATTGAGCGTATTCCATTTTGCTCTATGTCCTTGGCCCTCCAGCCTTTTTACTATTCAGCTATTCTGGGTCATTGGTACAGTATAAAAATGTTAAAAAATTTATAGTAATTTATATATTTTTTATACTTACCAATGACCCAGACGGGGATGGCCCTCCCAGGAGTTGGGAACTCTTGCCTCCCCACTGAGTACATAGCGCTTACCAGGCACTGGTTATTAGAATGATTAATGACGCCAATTTCGGAACGTCCTTGACACTGCGCATGCGCAGTAGGGGCGAAGTGTGGAGGGCCTTTCAGGACATGTTTTCTTTAGTTTTAGATGCAAATTTTGGGGATTGTGGGGCAAAATTTGTGTTTGGCCCTATATTTTAAGAGTTAGCACCAGCTATGTCTGGGTCATTGGTAAGTATAAAAAATATATAAATTACTATAAATTTTTTAACACTTTCTGCTAGGCACTACACACATTTTTCATGGGGAAACTTTATTGAAATGGCCAGATATCAAAGGTATTTTTAATAGTCAGTATTAAATATAGAATAACCGGAAACTGCCAGTTGTCATAATCGGCCGATGTCCCATAACCGGTCGGTTCCGATTGCCGATTCTGATTATCGGTTCATCACTACTCTCAAGATAGTTTGTTTCTCTCGGCTCTACAAATTCAATGTTTTTGGACATAATTTGATCACTGACTATTTTTTTAATAAAATCTTATTAAAATGGTTATTGTGAGTAGACCGTGTTGTGTGTATATTAAGATCTGTACTTCTAAGGCCAAGATCACAGTATAATTGTTTGTTTTTCTGGGCTATTATAATACAGCATTTTGTTTGTCCAGAATTTTAATTTGTGATTACTGAATACTTTTCCAAAAGAAATTTATAAGCATGTGTATTATGAGTAGACTGTGTCATGTATCATGGTTAGATCTGTACCACAAGGTCAAGACTATATGATTCCCAGGAAGTGGGGCTATACTTGTTTATTGTGATAAACAAGTTTTGTTTTAGTGGTAAAGTAGGACCCTTTAACGAATGTCTGCAATGAAAGTCATCTAAAGTGGACAGCATAGGTATAAACAATTGGCTAAACTTGATTTTATACCTATGTTGTTGTCATGAGAGCCATTAATGCTGTAAGTAACCTTAAACATCATCGAATAAATAAATAAAAAAATACAAGGCCACAGCATAAAATTTAGTTTCTCTGTACTATAAGAATCCTTCCTTCCATTATCAACACTTTGTTTGTCAAAGCCATAATTCCTTTACCATTTAATGTTTTTAGCTCACCTGAGCGAAGCTCAAGGGGATCTTTACTAATCGCTTTCCGTTCGTCGTCATCCGTCATCGTCCGGCGTAAACTTTACAAAACCAACTTCTCTGAAGAAACCACTGGCCCAATATTTTTCAAATGTTGGGTAATGTTTATTACCTAATGTCAATTTAGAGTTGTTCAAAAGAAGTTGCCCCTCCTCCTGGGTGGGGCCACGCCCCCAAGGGGCACCAAAACCTTTGAAAATCATCTTCTCATGAACCAGAAGTAGCAGAGACTTGATATTTGGTATGCAGCTTCCTTTTGAGGTGTAGACTCAAGTTTGTTCAAGAGAAGTTTGTCGGGCATTATTTGCCTTCGTTATGGGAGGGGCAAAAATTTTGGCCACGCCTAAAATTTCTATTTTCAGAACCGTGAGGTCGATTTGAACCAAATTTGATTTGAGATGATAATGGGTCATAAGTAGTTGATTGAGGCAAAAAAAAATTTTCTCATTGCCCCGTGGAAACCTCGGGAGCTAAAAATAGGAAAAACCTTAAAACTACCATATCTCCAAAACTGCACTGCACAGTGAATTCTTATTTTGTATAAAGCTTACTTTTATCCAGTAGAATAAAGTGGTTTAAAAAAAATCCCTATCGGTTTGATCACAAGGTACTTTTTTCAGGACTTTGAAAAAGTGCTGTGTCAGCACTTTTTAACACTCTAGGCAATGGGAAAAAGATTAAAAAATCTTCTCCAGATCCAGCAGGCAGAATCTTCTGATATTTGGTATGCAACATTGTAGGGTGGATCTGGTTCAAGTTTGTTCAAATCGGCCCCCCTGGGTTCATATTTGGGCTCAGTATAGGAGCCCGATTTTGAACTCAGTGCATTTCAGGCGAATTTCTTAAAAAATCTTCTCAAGATCCACCAGGCAGAATCTTTTGATATTTGGTATGCAACATTGTAGGGTGGATCTGATTCAAGCTTGTTCAAATGGGCCCCCTGGGTTCATATTTGGGCTCAGTATAGGAGCCCGATCTCGAACTTAGTGCATTTCAGGCAAATTTCTTAAAAAATCTTCTTCTCCAGATCCAGCAGGCAGAATCTTTTGATATTTGGTATGCAACATTGTGGGGTGGATCTGATTCAAGTTTGTTCAAATCGGCTCCCTAGATTCATATTTGGGCTCACTATAGAAGCTTGAATTCGAACTTAGTGCATTTCAGGCAAATTTCTTAAAAAATCTTCTTCTCCAGATACTGCAGGCAGAATCTTTTGATATTTGGTATGCAACATTGTGGGGTGGATCTGATTCAGGTTTGTTCAAATCGGCACCCTGGATTCATATTTGGGCTCACTATAGAAGCCCGAATTCGAACGTAGTGCATTTCAGGCAAATTTCTTAAAAAATCTTCTTCTCCAGATCCTGCAGGCAGAATCTTTTTATATTTGGTATGCAACATTGTGGGGTGGATCTGATTCAGGTTTGTTCAAATCGGCCCCCTGAATTCATATTTGGGCTCACTATAGAAGCCTGAATTCGAACTTAGTGCATTTCAGGCAAATTTCTTAAAAAATCATCTTCTCCAGATCCAGCAGGCAAAATCTTTTAATATTTGGTTTGCAACATTGTGGGGTGGATCTGATTCAAATTTGTTCAAATCGGCCCCCTGGGTTTATATTTGGGCTCAGTATAGGAGCCCAAATTTGAACTTAGTGCATTTCAGGCAAATTTGTTTGAAAATCTTCTTCTCAAGATCCAGCAGGCAGAATCTTTTGATATTTGATATGCAACATTGTAGGGTGGATCTGATTCAAGTTTGTTCAAATGGGCCCCCTGGGTTCATATTTGGGCTCAGTGTAGGAGCCCGATCTCGAACTTGGTGCATTTCAGGCAAATTCTTAAAAAATCATCTTCTCCAGATCCAGCAGGCAGAATCTTTTGATATTTGGTATGCAACATTGTGGGGTGGATCTGATTCAAGTTTGTTCGAATCGGCCCCCCCTGGGTTCATATTTGGGCTCAGTATAGGAGCCCGATTTTGAACTCAGTGCATTTCAGGCGAATTTCTTAAAAAATCTTTTTCTCCAGATCCAGCAGGCAGAATCTTTTGATATTTGGTATGCAACATTGTGGGGTGGATCTGATTCAAGCTTGTTCAAATCGGCCCCCAGGGTTTATATTTGAGCTCTGTATAGGAGCCCAAATTTGAACTTAGTGCATTTCAGGCAAATTTCTTTGAAAATCTTCTTCTCAAGATCCAGCAGGCAGAATCTTTTGATATTTGGTATGCAACATTGTAGGGTGGATCTGATTCAAGTTTGTTCAAATGGGCCCCCTGGGTTCATATTTGGGCTCAGTATAGGAGCCCGATCTCGAACTTAGTGCATTTCAGGCAAATTTCTTAAAAAATCTTCTTCTCCAGATCCAGCAGGCAGAATCTTTTGATATTTGGTATGCAACATTGTGGGGTGGATCTGATTCAAGTTTGTTCAAATCGGCTCCCTAGATTCATATTTGGGCTCACTATAGAAGCTTGAATTCGAACTTAGTGCATTTCAGGCAAATTTCTTAAAAAATCTTCTTCTCCAGATCCTGCAGGCAGAATCTTTTTGATATTTGGTATGCAACATTGTGGGGTGGATCTGATTCAAGTGTGTTCAAATCGGCCCCCTGGATTCATATTTGGGCTCACTATAGAAGCCCGAATTCGAACTTAGTGCATTTCAGGCAAATTTCTTAAAAAATCATCTTCTCCAGATCCAGCAGGCAGAATCTTTTAATATTTGGTATGCAACATTGTGGGGTGGATCTGATTCAAATTTGTTCAAATCGGCCCCCTGGGTTTATATTTGGGCTCAGTATAGGAGCCCAAATTTGAACTTAGTGCATTTCAGGCAAATTTCTTTGAAAATCTTCTTCTCAAGATCCAGCAGGCAGAATCTTTTGATATTGAGTATGCACCATGCTTAGTGGGGTGAGATTCAAGTTTGTTCAAGCCAAGTCCCTGGGTTCATATTTGGGCTCACTGTGGTAGCCCGATTTATAACTTAGTTCAAAATGAGGAATTTTCTTTAAAAATCTTCTCAGATCCAGCAGTCGGAATGTTTTGATATATGGTATGCAGCATCCTTGGGGGGGGTGAGATGCAAGTTTGTTCAAGCCATGTCCCTAGGTCCATATTTGGACTCACTGTGTGTGCCCGAATGATAACTTAGTTCAAAATGAGGAATTTTCTTTAAAAATCTTCTTCTTCAGATCTAGCAGTCGGAATGTTTTGATATTTGGTGTGCAGCATCCTTGGGGGGGGGGGGGGGGGGGGGGGGGGAGATTCAAGTTTGTTCAAGCCAAGTCCCTGGGTTCATATTTGGGCTCACTGTGGTAGCCCGATTTATAACTTAGTTCAAAATGAGGAATTTTCTTTAAAAATCTTCTTCAGATCCAGCAGTCGGAATGTTTTGATATATGGTATGCAGCATCCTTGTGGGGGTGGGGGGGGGGGGATTCAAGTTTGTTAAAGCCAAGTCCCTGGGTTCATATATGGGCTCCCTATGGGAGCCCGAATTATAACTTAGTTCAATATGAGGAATATTCTTTAAAAATCTTTTTTTTTTTAGATCCTCTGGTCAGAATCTTTGGATATTTGGTATAAGCTTGCCTTAGGAGGAGCAGATGCAACTTGTTGAAATCAATTCTCTGGGTTGATACCATGTCAGGTGAGCGCCCTCAGGCCCCTTGGGGCCTCTTGTTTAGCTCACATGACTCAACATTTGGGCTTGTTCCAGAAGGGCTAAATTTTCAGAAACGATTGGTTGACTTGAACCAAATTTGATATGTAATATTATGGAGTTGTATGTACTTGATTTATCCCCCTCCCCCCCCCCCCCCCCCAAAAAAAAAAAATCTTATTATATAAATAAGTAAATAAATGAAAGAATAAAAATGTTCTGCATCCTCAGGGCAACACCAGGAATTAAAATTGGGACAGAATTCAAATTCCCCTGTTTCCAGAATTATACATGAAAATAGAACATCAGGAGCTAAAAATCCCCACATTCTCCAAACTCCATGGCACAGAGAATTGGTATGAAGCATCCTAAGGACCAATAGAATTGAATGGCCAAAAGAACTGCAATAATTTGTGTTATGGGGTATCATATTGGGATGCTCATTTTAACACTGTTGATAATGGAAAGATGATGTTTCTTGTATTCATGAATTAAAAAAATCCATCCAGAACCACCACTTAGAATCTGTTTATATAAGTTAATTAGCATCTTTAAGGAGGTCAGATTCAAGTTTGGGAGCCCCAAATTTTAACTTATTGCACAATGAGAGGAATATTCTTCAAAGATCTTATTCAGATCCACCTGGCAAAATCTTTTGATATTTTGATACATTGATAATAGAATTAGTATGACTCCTAAATTAATGTTTGCTTGACTGCTTTTGGGAGGCACCAGGAAGGTTTGAAATTTAACATTGAACCCGGTGGAGGCTTTTCTTTTGGTTAAATAAATCTGTCCACATGTGAGTGGGCCAAGTGTGGTCAAATTTAGTCAGATGTGTATGTTGGTGGATAAAAGTAATGTTAGTTCAAATGGTGCCACATGTGTCCCGGGAGGTAGATTCTTGTGGGAAAATGTTTTTTGCATTGAAAATGAGTTTTGAAGGATTTTGAAATTGAGTGATTTTATGCTCATTACTCAAGGATGTGTCGAGACATTGATCCAACGTCATGTCAAGGTCACAGCAAAACTTGGATATTGTTCTACAGCCCTTGTCTGGGCCTTATGATTTGGTGTGATTGACACATCTTATTATCCCCGCATTTTTCAAAAATGTGGGGATATTGTAGTGATCTCCGTCCGTCTGTCCCGTCCTGTCCATCCCCTCCCGTCCATACGTCCAAACTTCATATCACCAAGAGTATGTAATTCAAAACATTTAAACTATGCTGAGGTATTCAGGTAGCATCTTCAGATGTGTATAACGGTTTCAAAATTTGGCATCGGCCCCTTGTGATGCCCATAGTGCCTCTTTTGTTGTTATTGATAGAAAATCAGTTTACAGTGGAAGGCTCCTAGGAGTTTTAATTTGAAATGTTGAAAGTGTCTTAATATGTTCCAGTAGGGTCTAGATGTGCATAAAGGTTTTGGATTTTATTCTGCCCTGTGGGGCAACCATACGCATAGCGCCACTTTTGTCGTTAGAAAATCAGTTTGTGGTGAAAGGCTCCTAGGTGTGTTAATTCAAAACGTTGAAAGTGTGTTCATATGCTCCAGCAGGTTCTCTAGAAGTGCATAAAGGTTTTGGATTTTTAATTTGGGCCCAAGTGGTGCCCATAGCGCCACTCTTGTCATTAGAGAATCGGTTTCTGGCAAAAGCTTCTAGGTGTTTTCGTTTGAAATGTTGAAAGTGTGTTCATATGTTCCGGTAGGTTCTTTTAATTCTGCCCCATGTGGTGTCCGTAGTGCCACTTTTGTCATTAGAGAATCTGTTTCAGGTGAAAGCACCTTGGGGGTTTAAATTCAAAATGTTGAAATGTTGTTCATATGTTCCTGTAGGGTGTCTAGATGTGCATAAAGGTTTCAAATTTTTGATTCGAATCCATATGGCACCTGTAGCACCACTTTTGTCTTTAGAGAATCAGTTTCTGACATAAGGCTTCTAGAGGTTTTAAATCGAAATGCTTAAAGTATGTTCAGGTAGGTTCTCTAGATATGCATAAAGGCTTTGAATTTTTTAATGTGTTACATTAAATCACTTAAAATCCTTCAAAACTCATTTTTAAGCAATAAATAAAACAATTGCCCACTTGAGCCTGCCCCCTAGCTCCCTTCCCCCCTCTTACTATTTGATGGATGGTAGGTTGGAAAAATGCATGATAGGTTGGAAAAAATTTGAATTTTCCCTGAAAAATTTTATTTTTTTAATACCTACTATACATGAACATCAAATAACCCTGGCAGTCAATTTGAAAATTGTTCTGTCTCACCACCTCATGCATAGCTTTCCCGATCTTATAAAATAATGTTAAAAGCCTGATAGTGACTGTAGGTGGTGCAGGACAATATGGGAGGTACTTCTAAATTCTTCTTGAGCACCAGTTTGTGCACCAACTTTTTCATGCTTGGTAACTTGATTTTAGAATGTTTTTGTCTTTGACTGGTTATAGTTTTTTCAAAGCTAGATATTTGAGGACTGCTAAATTTAGTATTTTTCAATGTCATAACATAAAATGTGAGGTGCTATACGTGCATGTACAGTATTTATAAAAAGAAATAAATTAATTTATTTAATGCTCAGGCATCAATTCACGCTGAAAAATTAAGTCATATTCCCCTGTCGGTCGGCAAAACGAAATATCAAAATGATATTTATAAATCGATATTTCATCGTAGGTTCATTTCCACTGTATTCGATGTTCAGTGGCAGCACGTTTAATGGGCCGATAAACATTTTCATGCAATCATCACAGAGTCAGCACATCAGTAATGAATTCCAGAGTCCCAAATACAAACGAATTCGAATAATTGATAGTGACAGTGACTAAATCAATTCATTAAATCAGCGGTTTCAAAGTTTGACTTTCTCATTCACCTTCCAGCGAAAAGCCGAAATCACTTTCAAATTTCTTCAGTTCAACTTCACACGTCTTCAGTGCATTGAGTTCAAAAAAAATAAAATGACGTGTCTTGTTATTGAAAATAAGAAAGTGGTGTTTTTTGTTATTGTTCTATTTCTTCGAAACACATTGCGATTATTTCAATTCGCCAGCCTTGGTAAATCGTAAAGTTAGGGGAGAAATAAGACGGGACTACTTTTTGTGCGGATATTCACACATTCCAATGGTTGGAGTTTGGGTTTTGTAATTTTTGTATGGACGCCGGTTCGGCACATAAATTTTGCGCCTTAATGGCAAATAAAGGCCACAAATTGGAGAGTTTGTAGTCGTAGAGCATTAAATAAAAAGAAAATTCACGAAAATTTGATGAATACCGAAAATATCTCGTTCGTGGCTACAAGAAATATGAGGATCTTCACTCGCGACTGCGTCGCTCGTGAAGATCCTCATATTTCTTTGTAGCCACTCACGAGATATTTTCGGTATTCATCAAATTTTCGTGAATATCCTCTATATATTAGGCCATTTATATCTTTAGTTTTAACTGGTTGAGTGTTAGAAGCCCATATTTGGGCTCTATAGAGAAGTACAGGTTCCTCAATTAAAATACATCATATTCTGTGGATTTCCTCCGTATTCTCTTAACTGGTTGAGTGCTAAATTGTTTTTCAAAGGTGATTTGAAACATGAGTATTTTTTTTAAAGATGCCATGCAACCATCAAGGGAAGCCTTAGTTTAGCAAGATTTTCTTCATGAACACTTGCTGGCAGCTGCTCGTCATTGCTCGGTGGTTCTCTCCGGGTACTCCGGCTTCCTCCACCCGTAAAACTGTCATGGTCATGATTAGCCATTGTGCATAAATATGTGACCTTAAACATCAATAAATAAGTAAATAACTTCATGAACAATTAGTTTGTCACAATTCATTGGAGATTGCCTATTGGTTCTCCAATAAATTGTAACAAAACAATTTTACATAAACATTTATTTTCTACTGCAAAGAAAACAAACAAGCCAATGGCTTTCAACACTTTTCAATAGAGCCATGATCCTGGCTTCTAGCACTCAACCAGTTAAAGACGAAAAAAACGAAACATGTTCACAGGTTTGTAATGTCACCATTTATCACAGATTGCCTGTGGGCACACTAATAAATAATAACCATGCAAATTCAAATGAGCAACTGAAATTAATGGAGCATTCTACTTATTCAGTTTTCAAAACCCAACTTATCTTTCATAATGTATGTGCCATGAAGGTCTTATTTCATTTTATTTGTAACATTTATTTACATGTTCTGTGTTCACCACATTATATTCCATGTTTAGATCCTGGTGCTGATGCCTCACTGTGTGGAATGTGTTCAACAAGTGCTTCAGGAACAAATGCAGTACGTTATGGTACAATGAGAGAAAATGTGCTTAATCTGGAGGTCGTACTCGCTGATGGTAGAGTAATCAACACAGCTGGTGAAGGAAGAAGGACAAAGTAAGTCTTTAAATTATCTGGTCTTAATTTTATTAGCTCACCCAACTGAAAGACACTGCATTTTGATTTTGTTGAAATCACCTTGCCCCCACCCCTTTGGGAGGGAGTGGAGGAAAATACTCCTAAATTTTAAAAACATCTCAAGAACCAGTAGGTAGAGTGACATGGCATTTGGTACTGAGCTTCCTTTTGTGGTGTAGAATAAAGTTTGTTCAAACAAAGTTTGTAGGGCAATATTTATCTTTGTAATGGGAAGGGCAAGATTTTTGGCCCCGAACCAAATTGGCATGTGGTATTATTGAGTCGAACAAAATTTTCCGGCATCCCTGTAGAACCCCAGGAGCTGAAAATAGAAATATTTCCAACCACCCATATTTCCCAAACCGCATGGCACAGAGAATTTTATATGGTATGAAGCATCCTTACGACCTGTAGAATAGATGGTGAAGAAATTTGCCAACAGTTCTGTCATGGTGTACTGTAGGGGGGGAATCGAAAAAATGAAAAGAGTCGGCATATTTAAAAAAAATTCAGAACCACTTTTCAGAATCTTTTGATTTATGGTATACACCATCCATAGGGAGGTCATATACAAGCAGCTTGTTAAAGTTAAACCCCTTGGTTCATATTTGGGCTCCACACAGGAACCCAAATATAATATGAGAAATATTCTTTAATCAGTTAACTGCTTATAATCAAATTGTTTAAATTTTACCCCATTGCGTAATATATTTTTATACTGTACCAATGACCCAGACATAGCTGGTGCTAACTCTTAAAATATAGGGCCAAACACAAATTTTGCCCCCCAATCCCCAAAATTTGCATCTAAAACCAAAGAAAACATGTCCTGAAAGGCCCTCCACACTTCGCCCCTACTGCGCATGCGCAGTGTCAAGGACGTTCCGAAATTGGCGCCATTATTCTAAGTTTGGCCCTTCATCAGTTAACATCTGACTGATCTTTGTGCTTATAAATCTCAGTTTAAATGATGCCAGACACATAAATATTAGTGAAATGGTGATTCTAAGGAGGATAGAGAAGGAGGAGAGGAAAAAGATGTGTGACAGAATATTATCAGGGCTGTAACTTAAAATTTTTTAATGAAATTATGTTAAGTTACCTATTTTCGAGGCAGCAGCCATTTTGTTGTCATTCTGATTATTTAGTTACACTGTTTTTTTAAGTGTTTTCCTCTCTCCCTGTCCTTTAAGTCCCCCCTTGCTATTCTCCCATGCTTTTGGCATAGTTTTTGTTATTATTAAAACTAAATTTTCTTGGGAGTTTTAGCTGAATAACAGAATGAATTCTGTTCTTTTCCCCATGTTTACGTCTTCACCTACGGGTGGTTAGGCATTGTGTTCTGCATCTACCATCTGATGTTCTGCAGTTTCTTCCCTGGAAGTCTCTGTTTTGCATCAGATATTGTATTTTTGGTAACTGATTTCGGGCCTGGGTGCCTGGAGTCTTATTTTAGTGTTTTTACACTCATTGTTTACATTTACAACAGCCCTCTGTGTGAGGGGGGGGATTTCTGGAAAATAATATCTTGATGTTATTTTAATCATAACTAGATACATTATTATTGTTCGTAAGTGTTGAATAAATTGTTTAAAATATTTTTAAAATTTTTGTCCACACTTAGGCTTGGGATCCATTGGGGCTCAACGTTACTTTTCAGAAACTTGGGCTGTTCTGAAAAAATATTTTTTTCAAAATATTTTGATTTCAATTATTTTTTCTATATTAATGGATCATATTATTATTATGTATTTTGATTGCCAGGGGTTAGTGCGAGTACCAGGACTTGTTTTCTTTTCACATTGAAAGGATATTGATCAATTGTATTAAGAGGAAGTCTTCCTCTGACTTTATAATCATTCTATATGTGGTCAGTGTACTCGCATTAACTCCTGTTCTGTATCGTATGATTTCGATGACAATATGGGAAGCGTATGTCACGGTATGTTATTGGGGATTTGGACACTCCGGTCCTTTCCCCGCAGGGTCACTCTACTTTATCAATTTCTATTTCAGACGATCAAGATTAGGGTGATGTATCTGTGATGTCTTCCAACAGTGTGCCTCCGTCGTCACAATTAATGAAGGGCTAGCGGAAAAGTGCTCATGTAAATATGCCAATTGCCTAAGAGGACCCTAGTAGGTTCGACGGCCTTTGACGTCTGCTAGCTCGCCCGGTGTAGCGTCCATTCACCGAATGGTTCAGCAGCCGGGTTCGTCCGTTGCGGTCTAGAAGGAATTTTGGGGTGATGCGAGCACTATAAATTAACCTAATGCACACCCAGTGACGGCGGATCGGAGGGAGAACGGAGGAAGCCTTTTAGTCCGGTTCATAGCTCGTTCCGGTCCATCCGGACGGCAAGCGAGAGAGGCCCCTCTCTCGTTCAACAACATCTGGCCCCAGATGTTGTGGTACAGAATGTGTCGCAAGCGGAGCATACGTCCGTCGCTCGGGACGCTCCGTTGTATAGGCAGTCCCCGGAGACTGCTAAGGCTTCCTCTTCTCGTCAGCGCACACGACCGCACCTTGGCTGCGTGACCGCCGATATATTACCAGCTTCGCCGATCAAGGATTCTTCGGCGACCAGGTCACACCATCCGGTAGCCAGGGACACGAGGCCTGCAGACTCCGGACGTTCGCATAGGAAGTGTGCGGGAGTCAACGTTCACGGAGCTTCCGGCGGCAATGCATCGTAAGACCGCTACTGCACAGGCCTCGGGAACGGACGTGCTTTCCTTAATAGCACAGTTTATCGCAGCATCCCAGCATCAACTGAATCTGTCGCATATATTTTATCCGACGATGCTGGGGCGGGACGCTCAGCGGAAGCGGGTACGGACGTCCGAAAGTTTCATCCGGTCCGACGGGATACCGAAAGGGATTTGGAGGATTTCGAGCTTTCCCTTTCGGAACAACATATGCTGTTGTGTATGTCATCTGACTTGGTCTTCTACAGCTTCTTTCGTCGGACCAGAATGCTGCGATGCCGGATAAGAAACTGATAGCGTCGGTGGACTTAGAAATTTTTGGTTCGGTTCAGGGACATCGTCCCTCAGTTCCGACATAGTCCAATAATGTCACACAAACTTTCGAATTATTGCACGACGCTATATATATTATTATTTTATGCTTGCTATAACCAAGCATTTCTGGTTTCTTGTTCGCAGAGTTATGGAGATGTCTTTCATAAGTGTGCCTCTGTCGTCATAGTTAATGAAGAGCTAGCGGCAATAAGTGCTCATGGAATATGTCTATCGCCTACGGAGTGACATTCGCTAGCTCACCCGGTGTAGCGTACATTCATCGAATGGTTCGGCTGCCGGGTTCGTCCGTTGCGGCTTAGGAAGGAGATTTGGGTGATGCGAACACTTTAATTACTTTAGTACTCACCCAGTGACGGCAGATTGAGGACAGATCGGAGGAAGCCTGTTAGTCCGGTTCCTGGCTTGTCCAGGTCCGTCCGGGCTGTGAGCGAGAGAGGTCCCTCTCTCATCCAACAACATAGGGGACCGCATGTTGTGGTTCAGATATTTTACATTCGGAGCATATGTCCGTCGGTCGGGACGCTCCATTATATTGACAGTCCGAGAGACTGTCCTTAATGCTTCCTCATCCTCACAGCAGGGCACATGACCACACATTGGCTACGTGACCTCGAGTATCCGATCAGTTTCGTCATTCAGTGATTCCACGGCGAATAGGTCGCACCATCCGGTAGCCAAGGGACACGAGGCCTATACACTCCGTTCGCTCGCATATTGGTAGTATGCACGGGGTAACGATCACGGAGCTTCCAGCGGCAATGCATCGTAAGTCCGCTTCTCCTCAGGCCTCAGTGACGGACGTGCTATCCGAGTTAGCACAGTTGTTTCGCAGCATCCCAGCAATTGACAGTTTCTCAGTCGAATCAGGAATTATCCAACGGCGCGGGGTCGGTACGGTCCGTGGTTGCATCAGCTACGGACGACCGAACGCTTTATAGGGTCCAACAGGATGGCGAAAGGGATTCGAAAGATTTCGAGTTTTTCCTTTAGTAGTATCGGAAGCTGCCTTTCATATCTTCTGGCATTATCTTCCAGTGATTGTTATTTCGGACTTCATTGCTGCGATCTTGGATAAGAGACTTATAGCGTCATTGGACTCGGATTTTTCGATCGGTTCAGGGACATTGTCCCTAACTTACCGACGCAGTCTAATATTGTCATTACAACATGTGTTTTATTTTTCGACGCTATATATATATATATATATACAAGCCTGCTACCAAGCATGATAGTTTAGTTTCTTGTCCGCGTTGCTCATTTCTGCCATTTTATCTTTTATACGAATAGTTTATTTTGGCAGAGCAGGGCATACCGAGAGTTCTTATGCGTCTAGACAGTGTGGTTAAAGACTGCATATATTCTTTTTCGCCGTTTATGACTTTTCCAATTTCAATGTTGGAAACGACATGATGTATAGTAGACTTAACTTAGACGCTTTATCATACGTAATCCGCCTTACTGAGGCGTTATCATTACGTCTTCAAGAAAAGATTTACGAGATATTATTCTCAATGTAATTTCTTTTGAGGGCAGTAGTTTGTTCACGTATAACTCCGCCCTTCAGTGGCTGATTGGAGTTGGTTAGACGTGACGCAGCCCTAGCTACATCCACACGCATGGATAGTAAGGTTAAGAACTCTCTCAGAGTCGCTTCGTTCTCGGAGGAGCTTCTCTTCGACGGCAACTTTTCGGCAATCCATGATTTGCTCGATTTACACGTTCTCTTGTCTATCTAGTGTTACAAGAGATTCAGACTGGGGCAAACATTCGGTGGTTGACTCAGAGAGTGCCACCGCAGTTGCCGGACCCGAGTGTGGCTGTTATGACGGTTGCCAGTCAAACAGATTGGGATATAATACTGATCCCTACGGATTCGAAGTGCCAGGGTCTTTGGGTTCCGCAGTCTCTTAGCAATCAGTTTTCTTCCGCGGAATAATGTTTTTTAGGCTTGCTTTATGTCATTGCATGAACATTATTCAGAAACGCATGCCCAAATCCTGTCCTTTAATTCGACAGTAGTGGCGTATCTCCGGAACCAGGGAGGCACTCTTTCGTTTCCGTTATTCAATTTAATGGAAAGAATCCGTCTGTTGGTTATAGTACACCAAGTTCTGTTTTGGTCCGTCATATTCCGGGTAGTCTGATTGTTTTACTGGACTCCCGTTCTCTTACGGGTCGCTTGTTGCTGTCAGAATGGACTCTCAACAAACAAGTATTCAATCAGATTTGCTATCTATGGGAGCGCCCAATGATGATTTATTTATGACACAGTTTGCTAATCAATTGCAGACGTATGTGTTAGCTTGTCCAGATCTCTGAGCTAATGTTGTTAACGCTCTATTGATCTATAGGACGGAATGATAGGATATGCGTGTCCTCCGGCACTGTTGTTTCAGCAGGTATTGCTAAGATAAACAACCACAATACATTTCTGTTGATAGCATCTCTATCTTCACAGAGATCATGGGTAATTCACTCTCTTGTCTACTGTGGGTCTTAACGTGAAATCTTCCTCTATGTGAGGATCTTTTTTCACTGGGTAAATCGTGTCATCTTTATCACAACCCGCAAGGTCGCAACCTTCATGTATTCCGTTGTGTGGTCCGTATTGCATTGTATGCACTGTACTGGACGAGCTTTGGACGCGATTTCTTACTATAGGAGATCCTCTTCTTCGCTATTCTATGCGGCTAAAGTGGAGGCTCTTCCGTCGTGGTGTAGGGATCATTATGTTCATATTGTTGATCCTTCCATACTACTCATTGCAATTTTTTAGTATACTTGTTTCACAAGATCTACTGCAGCCTGTTATTATTTAGGTTATAGGTTTATGTTACCTCATACCTATGCACTCTACGATAGTTTACAATTGAGTCTTTTGTCTCTTTATCTAAGTCAGTTAGTAACTTTTTGCTAAATAGACTTAGAATCTTTAGATTAAATTCCTATATGGATTTTAACTTCGGTTCTTATTTAGCTAAGTAATCATTTGAGCCTCTGGAAACAGTAGTTTTCAAATTCTGACCTTTTTGACAGTAATTCTGTTGGTTTCTCTTTTACTGTAGAGTCAGTGAGTTTCATGCACTATCGATGGATGATTTTCACTTTCGTAGTTTCGGAATCACTACTTCCGTTACTATTTAGGTTGGATTTTTGCATAAGAGTTAGGCTCCTATTATCCGGAACCTATTATTTTAAGGTCCTTCCGTCTTCGTATGGGCATAGGCCTTTACTCTTTCCGGGTACAGTTTATGTATTTATAAACAGATATCTGTTTATTACTATGGGCGTAAGCTTCTTCTGTCTTTGATGCCTAGTAGAAGGACGTTACGCTCCATTTTATTGTTAATGGATTCTATTTACTATCGGTACTGCTTATGGTATATCATTGACTTAGCAGTTGTGCTTAAGATTTCGGCTCATGAAGTAAGAGCTCTTCTACTTCTTGGGCTTACATTAATAGTGTCGCTATTATAGATTTTTGAAGGCCGCTCATTGCGCTCAGCCATCCACATTCATGAATTTTATCTCAGAAATATCGAGTCCATTTCTGGAGGCCTCTATTGTTAGGTCTATTATCTACTGCTCAGAATGTCATTCACTTAACAGTTGCTACTATAGCTAGGTAGGCTGTCTGTTTCGGCAGTGTCTCCGTTCTGCTGCCCTCTTCGCTCTGGGCTATTTGACCCAGGGCAAGAAAAAGGGGGGGGGGGGAGGGTGTTCCCTTGGGTCACCTGTTTTACTATGAAAACAAGGGGATACCTCCTCCGGAGTTAGTTATTCTGAGCTGTTATTGGGATGGTTGTTTAGTGAGAAGTTTAGGTTTTTAAAATTCATTCAAGTCTTAGTTTTTAAAGTATAGCTTTTGAATATTGCATATGTCAACGGACATGATTATGCAATCCTCAGACACTTTTAGGAGTATAAGAGTCTCTATTCTATAGACTTACTTTATTTATTGGCTTACTTTAAAAATTATTAGTATAAGGATTATATTGGATATTAATAGAGTACATGGATGTATTAAGCTCAATTTTGGAAGGTGTTGTATCTTTCTAATTTATCATAAATAAGAAAGATACATGTAAGGCCTATTACTTCTTTTTCCCTACAGGGGATGACTCTATTTTATTTTATTGAGCGTATTCCATTTTGCTCTATGTCCTTGGCCCTCCAGCCTTTTTACTATTCAGCTATGTCTGGGTCATTGGTACAGTATAAAAATGTTAAAAAATTTATAGTAATTTATATATTTTTTATACTTACCAATGACCCAGACGGGGATGGCCCTCCCAGGAGTTGGGAACTCTTGCCTCCCCGCTGAGTACATAGCGCTTACCAGGCACTGGTTATTAGAATGATTAATGGCGCCAATTTCGGAACGTCCTTGACACTGCGCATGCGCAGTAGGGGCGAAGTGTGGAGGGCCTTTCAGGACATGTTTTCTTTGGTTTTAGATGCAAATTTTGGGGATTGGGGGGCAAAATTTGTGTTTGGCCCTATATTTTAAGAGTTAGCACCAGCTATGTCTGGGTCATTGGTAAGTATAAAAAATATATAAATTACTATAAATTTTTTAACTTTTTGTAAAAAATGCCTTTTTGCATATGTAATAAACTGTGGTTACATACTACAAAACAAGTGTAATTTTCTTATTTTTTTCAGTCATTTGCACCCTGCTTCGGATCTGAATGAGCAGTACTGGAATCCATGCATTCATTTTTATTTTCAACTTCAGTGTCCATGTCAGTTGCCCCAATAAAATAACCTTCCCCCACTTCATTTTCCGATTCACTATCTAAAGATGATAAATCATCAGATTCCAATACACATTGCAAAACTTCATCTTCAGACAAGAGATTGTCATTAGACGCAGACATTTTAGCACAAAAGTTGGCAAGAAATAACAGTCAGGTGTCTCAGAAACAAAACAAAACTGGCAATAAATTATAATTAGAATGGCTTACGCGGGAATTCCCACATGACGTAGTTTGGTGCTAAATTTATAAGATGAAAATAGCGAAGGAAGAATGACAACTCTGTGGAGAATGAGAAAACCTGTGCGTAATTGGTTTATGAGCTTAACAGGTTCACTGTGGATTCCCTCATTGGTTTATGAACTTAGGTTCACTGTGGATTTGCTCATGACGTAGCTGGACGCTCTAATTATAAGACGAATATGTCCATCTTATGCATTAGTATAAAGGTTACATGAGGACGGATATATCCGTCATGCACAGTTAAGTGGTTAAAGAATCTTCTCCAGAACTAACAAAAGTTACAGGGGTTAGATTCAAGTTTGTTCAATGCAAGTCCCTCAGTTAATATTTAGGCTCCTCATGGGAGCCCAAATTTAAACTTAGTGCAATATGAGGAATATTCTTAAAAAATCTTCTCCAGAATCATTTGATATTTGGTATGCAGCATCCTTACAGGGGTCGGATTCAGATTTGTTCAAATCAAGTCCTATGTTATTATTTGGGCTCTCCATGGAGGTGGAATTTCAACTTATTATTCCTCCGTCCTCCAAAGGAGGATTTGGGGGTATCTAGTGTCCATCCGTCTGTCCATCTGTCTGTATAAACGTTTTGCATTGTAATTTCAAATCCATTGGTCGGATTTGGATCTGCTTTGGTATGCTGATAGACCTGCATGGTGGAACGGATAAGCATAAGGAACGGGTTCTGTCCAGTAACATTTCCCAGAGTTATGGCACTTTTTCACTCGTTTGAAAAAGCAAATTTTTCTGTTTTCACTCTTTTGATTTAGAAAATTTTCCATCCCACAATGCCTTTAAGGCTATTTCGAACATGTCTATGGATCGGGGGCAGTGGCCCAAGCTTTATGTAGCCCTTGTTGTAATATGCGGAATAAACTTTAAAAAAAATTTTTTTCCGATCTTCCAGTTAGAATCTTTTGGTATTTGGTATACAGAATCCCTAGAGTGGTCAGATCCAAGTTTGTTCAGATCAAGTCCCTGATTAATATTTGGTGATGCAGTAATAAGGAGTATTCTTTAAAAATATTGTCTCGAACCACCGGTCAAAATCTTCTTTTGATATTTGGAACATCCTTAGGGTAGGGGAGTGCGGGGGAGGTGGTAGGTGGACACAGATTCAAATTTGTTTGAATCAAGTCACTGGGTTAAAATTTGTTTGAATCAAGTCACTGTGAAAGAATCCCAGGAATGGCACATGGCCTCGGTTAGTTCCCCAACATTGTTCAGACTTTGGGTTAAATTCTCTAAATCAGTTTGCATGGAAACTAATAATTATATTAAATCTGCAGCCGTAACATTGAACATAACATAACCAATTGAACTGATACTGACATGGAAGACCTTTCTGAACTTGTCAGTGGTGGAAGGGTAAAAGTCTTTAAGCCAATAAAGAAGAAAAATTTGTTATTTTCTACACCTTTAAGAGTGCCTCAATGGCAGTCCATGATTCTATGCAAATTAGCAAGATCTAAGGAAAATGGAAGGCCATGGGAAAAGAGAAAAAAGGGGTCAGAATTGGCCCTATTTTGATCTGAAATATAAATATGAGTTATTTGTTGGTAAGAACCCAAATAAATGAGCCTTACCTTGGGAAGGTGATGTTTGGTTGGGATTCTATGTAGTCATACTGTACTTGAGGGATCAAATGAGATGCATGCTCAACAAACCCGTGAATATCAGAATTTGAAGCCAGTCACTTCCTAAAAATTGTAGAAATAAACAAAAGGGTGGGCTGACCAATCAGAATTGCAGAGGGCATTTGATCCCTCCAGTAGAGTATGACTACATAGAATCCCAACCAAATATCACCTTCCCAAGGTAAGGCTCGTTTATTTGGGGGATTCTATTACGTCATACTACTTCCAGTCTCAAATGAGACTTCAAAGCCAAATTTTTGGAAGTTATGTACAGTGTAACAAAACCAGATATCCAAACTCACCTGTGTATAATTTGAGGTTATGAGTCTAAATTTAACACTGCTCTAGAAAAACAATCAGTACTTCCCATTGGCTTGTTATAGTGTGTTGCAAACGTTTTGAAATTTGACCATCCAGCAACCTTTAGAATGTCGTCAAGTGGAACTGCCGCTGCATGCACTTTAGAAGTAGCAGCACTCCTAATACTATGAACTTAGTAACATCTATGCCTGCTAGAAGTAGCAGCACTCCTAATACTATGAACTTAGTAACATCTATGCCTGCCTTAAACATAACTGTATGCAACCACCGACTGATGGTTGACTTTGTCACTGGTTGATGTGGCCTCACGTAACTCGCAAAAAGTGAAGAATTATTTCTCTGTAGATCTGAAGTACGTTTTAAATAGTGTTTTAATACAAACACCACACATAACCATTAATCTAAAGGATATGCTTTTAACTCAGCTACCGGGTTACTTACTCCATGCCGAGTTTGCTTTAACAACCCACTATAATTCAAAATGCAAGAAACCTTTCTTACAATCATGTTTTTTATGGATAAAAGATGAACAGACTGTGTCCGACTAGCGAGAGTGAGTGCAATAAGCATTCCAATTTATAGCTTAAGTGACAGACTCTTAACCGGAGAGAGTTGTCGAAGATATAGCAATACAGTCGACACATCCCACATTTCAACATATTTTGGTTTGGTAGGTCTTAAATGAAACACTCCCTTCATAAATCTGATAACTAATGGATGTGTTCCAATGGAAAAACCATCACAGATGATACCTAAAGAAGAGAGTGAACTCCTAGCTGTATTCACAGAACTGCATACAATTACATTATGAAACAATTATGTGAGGAAATCTAAGACGGAACTCACATTGGGCTGAATGTGATTAAACTTGTTTTCACGACAGTAGTAAAACCATTTTCTGATGTAGACGGAGTACTGCTTTTGAGTGGAATGTTCCCATGAAGCCATAATGATATTGGTTGTTTCCTCAGAAAGGTGTCTGCTTTGCAGGGATTTTCTGGTTGACGACATGCCATGAGCTGAAGTTTGTGGCCCAAGGGATGTGTTTTGTTAAAGTGTGGTTGTGTAAGAGTTTTCGGATTCACCGGAATGATAACAGGAGGAGCTACTGGGAATGATAACAGGTGGAGCTACTAGGTGTTCCAGTACTGCTGAAAACCCACTCTGTGTTGGCCAAATGGGCACCACCAATAATATTTCTCCACTGTCGGCTCGCAATTTCTGTGTAAATCTGCCTATCTAACTGAAAGGTGGAAAAGCATAAGTATAAATGGTTGTCCAGCTAACTGAAAATGCATCTACAGCTTTGGCTCTTGGATCTTTGTGCCACGAATATATCTAGGTAACTGGGCATTAAGTCTAGAAGCAAAGATATCAATATCAGGTGTACCAAATATTTCAGTGAGACAAATTTGGGGGTCTAATTTCCATTCTGTATTATCATTGAAATGCCTGGATGCCGTATCTGCCTCATTATCAACCCCCGGCACATGTGCATCCGAATAACCAGATGTGTTTCTGCATGCACCAGGTCCAAATCCGTAATGCTAATTCATTGCACTCTTCGGATTTGATACCGCCATGTATTATCGGTCATGATTTTAATATGTTTGTTTGTCATATCCTTACAAAAAGATTGTAAACCAAATAGAAAGACCAGCAACTCTAAATAATTTATGTGATGAACAGTTTCTATAGCTGTCCATCTACCTGAAATTGGCTCCCCATCAGAAACTGCTCCCCAACCTACTTTGGAGGCATCAGTGGTAATGTCCACATGAACAGGCCCATGATTAATTTCTCGTTTCTGAAAGGGTAGATTGTCAATCCACCAGAGTAAATCATGTTTCATGGTGGTTGTAACTGGCATTATATAATCAAAATTGACTTTGGCCAATTTGAGCGCATTAATTTTTTCCCTTTCCAAATTTTGATAAAACAATGGGCCATAGTGTACACCTGCAAAACTTAATACAATGAGCCCAACGACTCTAGCAAGCTGTTGAATAGTAACAACTTCACTTTTGTACAATTTCTTGAGATCCTGCACCTTCTTGTTGGGTAACGTGACCGACATGTCGATAGAGTCAATACAGAAACCAAAAAACTTTATGATCTGGGAAGGTACCAAGACTGATTTGTCATAGTGGATCGTAAATCCAAGGTCAGTAAATATTTTAATCATAGCAGTAATATTATCCTCACAACTGACTTTTGTGTCAACCAACAATAAAGAGTCATCAATATAAGCTGATATTGTATGGCCATGTTGTCTCAAAGTAGCCAATATGGGTTTTAGCAATAAGCCTTTTTATACCCCCGCTTCGAAGAAGTGGGGGCTATATAGGAATCGCCCTGTATGTCCGTACGTCCGTCCGTCCATACGTCCGTCCGTACGTCTTTCCGGACATGAAATTCTTGTGTGCGCAACTCCTCCTACATTTATCAATCAATTTGGACAAAACTTTTCAGACATCATCACTACTAACTGAACATGCGCATATTCCAAGATTTTTGATCTGCGACAATTTTAACCAGGTTATCTCCCTTTGACTTCGATTTATTGTGTCTTTCCATCCGAACAAATTCTTGTGTGCGCAACTCCTCCTACATTAATGAACCGATTTTGATGAAACCTTTCAAACATCATCTCTACTAAGTGAACATGTGCATATTCCAAACTTTTTAATCTGCGACAATTTTAACCAGGTTATCTCTCTTGAACTTTGATTTAATATGGGTTTCTACATGAAATTCTTGTGTGCGCAACTCCTCCTACATTTATCAATCAATTTGGACAAAACTTTTCAGACGTCATCACTACTAAGTGAACATGCGCATATTCCAAGATTTTTGATCTGCGACAATTTTAACCAGGTTATCTCCCTTTGACTTAGATTTATTATGTCTTTCCGTTCGAACAAATTCTTGTATGCGCAACTCCTCCTACATTAATGAACCGATTTTGATGAAACCTTTCAAACATCATCTCTACTAAGTGAACATGTGCATATTCCAAACTTTTTGATCTGCGACAATTTTAACCAGGTTATCTCTCTTGAACTTTGATTTAATATGGGTTTCTGCATGAAATTCTTGTGTGCGCAACTCCTCCTACATTTATCAATCAATTTGGACGAAAGTTTACAGACATCATCACTACTAAGTGAACATGCGCATATTCCAAAATTTTGAGCTGTGGCAATTTTAACTAGGTTATCTCCCTTTAACTTAGATTTATTATGGGTTTCTACATGAAATTCTTGTGCGTGCAACTCCTCCTACATTTATCAATCAATTTGGACAAAACTTTTCAGACATCATCACTACTAAGTGAACATGCGCATATTCCAAGATTTTTGATCTGCGACAATTTTAACCAGGTTATCTCCCTTTGACTTAGATTTATTATGTCTTTCCGTTCGAACAAATTCTTGTGTGCGCAACTCCTCCTACATTAGTGAACCGATTTTGATGAAACCTTTCAAACATCATCTCTACTAAGTGAACATGTGCATATTCCAAACTTTTTAATCTGCGACAATTTTATGCAGGTTATCTCTCTTGAACTCTGATTTAATATGGGTTTCTACATGAAATTCTTGTGTGCGCAACTCCTCCTACATTTATCAATCAATTTGGACTAAACTTTTCAGACATCATCACTACTAAGTGAACATGCGCATATTCCAAGATTTTTGATCTGCGACAATTTTAACCAGGTTATCTCCCTTTGACTTAGATTTATTATGTCTTTCCGTTCGAACAAATTCTTGTGTGCGCAACTCCTCCTACATTAATGAACCGATTTTGATGAAACCTTTCAAACATCATCTCTACTAAGTGAACATGTGCATATTCCAAACTTTTTGATCTGCGACAATTTTAACCAGGTTATCTCTCTTGAACTTTAATTTAATATGGGTTTCTGCATGAAATTCTTGTGTGCGCAACTCCTCCTACATTTATCAATCAATTTGGACGAAAGTTTACAGACATCATCACTACTAAGTGAACATGCGCGTATTCCAAAATTTTTGAGCTGTGGCAATTTTAACTAGGTTATCTCCCTTTAACTTAGATTTACTATGGGTTTCTACATGAAATTCTTGTGCGTGCAACTCCTCCTACATTTATCAATCAATTTGGACAAAACTTTTCAGACATCATCACTACTAAGTGAACATGCGCATATTCCAAGATTTTTGATCTGCAACAATTTTAACCAGGTTATCTCCCTTTGACTTAGATTTATTATGTCTTTCCGTTCGAACAAATTCTTGTGTGCACAACTCCTCCTACATTAATGAACCGATTTTGATGAAACCTTTCAAACATCATCTCTACTAAGTAAGTGAACATGTGCATATTCCAAACTTTTTGATCTGCGACAATTTTAACCAGGTTATCTCTCTTGAACTTTGATTTAATATGGGTTTCTGCATGAAATTCTTGTGTGCGCAACTCCTCCTACATTTATCAATCAATTTGGACGAAAGTTTACAGACATCATCACTACTAAGTGAACATGCGCATATTCCAAAATTTTTGAGCTGTGGCTATTTTAACTAGGTTATCTCCCTTTAACTTAGATTTATTATGGGTTTCTACATGAAATTCTTGTGCGTGCAACTCCTCCTACATTTATCAATCAATTTTGACGAAACCTTTCAAACATTATCACAACTAAGTGAACATACGCATATTCCCAAATTTTTGATCTGCGACAATTTTAACCAGGTTATCTCCCTTTAACTTGGATTTATTATGGGTTTTCAAATGGGATTCTTGTGTGTGCAACTCCTCCTACATTAATGAACCGATTTTGAATACATGTTGCACATTGTAAATGTGTTTTTCCAAATGTAAACCATATATGTGTGGGCTCTTTAAGTATTCAGTGCTGTTCTGTGGAAGGCCACATGCAAATACAAATTTCAACAACAAAAAATGATCTTTATGTATACATTTCCTTATGGCCTTCGCCTACATGATCAGAAGTGCATTCCTCTAAAAACCCAAAGCGGGGGTATTAATCACCTTCATTGATAGTTCTAGTTCAAAACTGCCATCTTGGCTTTTAATCTGTGCAAGGCCACAGGTTGCCAGGTGCAAACAAAGCGATTTTCATGTTCGTCGCATTGAGTTCTGTGTCAGCCAAGTCAACTAGATTTGTGAAATATAAAGTTTAAATTCATAGAACTGATGTCATCATTTGCATTAACTGAAGGGACAACCCTAGATGACTTAAAACGATGAGATATCACAGGTTTAAAGAATTTGTTAGTGGAGGCGACAACATGTTTTGAGTGGCAACAACAAAACACTCGTTGCGCGGAGTTTATCGGCTGTTGTTGAAACAGTGCAAACGGCCACACAGAGACATGACACAGCGTGCATTCAAACACCATTTAAGTTGATAGGAAGTCAATTCGAAATAACAAAAGTTCTCATACAATATTGCCATTGCCCAAAACAAATAGTAACCTTGGCTAAATGTTCTTGAATTTGCACTAATGATTGTGATGGGTCTGAAGCACTTCATCCGCCCTCTTCTCCCATTGCTTACAACGTGTTTGGTTAAAGTGTTTACACCTGGCGACCTGTGACCTTGCATAGATTAAAAGCCAAGATGGCAGTTTCGAAAAAGGCTTATTTGATGAAAAACCTCGAAGCACAAAAAATACCATTTAGTAGAACCGAGTATTGATACAACTTACCTGACATTTGAAATCTAAGTTTGAACTGATAGTCAGGTGTAATAGGAACAGAGTAACATGCATGCCGAAGATGAACAGAAGCCATAAAACAAGGTGGCTCGACTAATTTTAATGCTGTTTCAAAAGTTTCCATTTTGAAATGATGATATTCAATAAAAGTGTTTAATTCTTTTAATTTAAGGATCATGCGGTAATCACCATCCTTCGGCCGCACAAAAATTGGAGAAATAAACTCATTTGGATCATGGTGTACTTCACAATAACACCTAATTGCAATAATTGGTGGATTTCATTGTCAACAACCTCATTTCCAATCGCATTGAATTGATAAGATTGAGAATGGGTTTTTACTGGGTTAAACCCATGTTCAAATTCAATGGAACAATGTTGAATAATATTCAAAATAAAGGGATCTGAAGTGATATTTCTCCAATTTTGTACACATTTCCCTGTTCCACCAGCTCGAAAAGTAGTTCTAGTACTTACTCTTGTATCATCTATTTCCTGTGCCCTGCCCTCAGAATTTTTTGAGGTGCCAGGGAAACTAGCAGCTGCTTCTGGTTGTCGCATTCCAAATCTTCCACGGCCACGGTTTCTCCAGCGAAAACTACGTCTCCCTCTGAAACCTTTCTGGAAGGATGTTGGGCCAGCACACCCAATATTTCCTGACACCCGATTCATGTCCTGAATATCCCTGGCATTTTTGTTCACATCGTCGCCATAAAGGTAATCGGTATAAGGAAGTGATGCTGATGATAAATAATGAAACCGACTGTCCAGGTCAGGTTTGTGAAGCCCTTTTCGTTTATTATTAATAAGTTTATTTGCATGTCCACACAAGCCAACTGTATCAGTTGCTAAATCCAAAATGTCACTCTCAAAAAATTCTCCTGCCTTATCAATTAATTTGACGACGTTAGTTGCAGCCTTGACTAAAACATTTTGTATTGTCTGCATCTTCAGGTCTTCTGATTGTGTCTGTGGTTTGAGCAGACTCCAAATTTTTTGATTTACTCTAGTCTTGATTAAAGCATCACAGTTCTGAGGCCGGTTGATCGCCTTCAATAACTCAAACAAGTGGTCGTCGGGAATGCCTTCTCAAAACTCCCGATTCACAAAACGTGCAAGATCATTGTTAACATCTGCTTCCAGGTTCTCAGGAGTATTGAACTTGTCAATAAAAGTTTTGAAAGCATCATAATCAGTTTCTAAACAGGGTCGTTTTGGCTGTGGCTCGCCAGGGCCACCTACAGAAGTCTCATCAGCCTGCTGGTCAGAATCACCAGGAGCTGTTTCATGCTCTAAATATTGATGTGCGTCTGGATCAACAGAATAATAGTACTGATTTTCATCACCATCATACTCACTGTAGTAATTGTCAGGAATTTTTTCAATATTGGACACTCGTTCAGAAAGTTTTTCGATGGTTTGATTTGCCTTTGTTTGATTTGCATTCATTTCCCGCAATATTAATAGTGCTTCCTTGTTAAAAGCCGACATATTGCTCCCAGAAACAGAACTGACAACGTCAGCAGTAGAAGGCTTAGTATACACCGGGTCCTTAAATGTGGAACTCGTTGAAGACGAAGCAGGAATATCACTGAGTTTTAACAAAGAACTTGAAGACGCATTATCACTTCTAGACTTATCAGCATTAGAACGCTGGGAAACCTGCGAAGATATAGAGTCTTTGATACTTTTCTTCTCTCTGGAAGTGTTAACTGAGCCTGGACTCTCATTTGTGTCCATAACTTTTTGAAAGTTTTTTACTTTTTGCTTCCGCCATGATATGTGTGTTTTGCTTTCCGGTAGATGTTTGCATCTCACCGAAAAGGAATGTCAAAACCAAGCTGGACAAATATTGCCATCTTGATAGTTTCAGAAACACTACAAATTTCTGTAACATGTGTAACTACGTTACACCGAGTGTTGTTAATGAAATTTTGGTATTTGTTGCCTTGCTTAATTGTAATAAAACATATCCACATTAAATGCAGATAGCGCAAGTGAACTATTTCACGTCTGCCCTCTTCAAAAACTGAAAGCACACTGATATTCACAGGTTTGTTGAGCATGCATCTCAACAAACCCGTGAATATCCGTGTGCTTTCAGACAAGGTTAGCTACAGTGTCATGAACACTTTCATTCTACAACCAGTACAAAACTTATGATCATGAAACATTTCCAGTCATGTTTACTGATAATATTATATCTTACACTCAGCTAGAAACATAAAATTGTAAAACGAGATATCTTCCGAGCAGGAGATATAAAGAATCAGTTCAATGATAGTGAGAGTGCCCCTTCCAGACACATGATGATATTGTTGTGTTGTTAGCATGAGTTTTATTTCATGTTTTCTTCAATGTCAAACTTACTGTAACAATTGATATCAACTGTGGAATGCGTGGTAAGGGGAATGGGGCCATTCAGGGGATCCCAGGTCACCCTAGCGGAAACCCTGTAACAATGTCATGCTTGAGCACAAAAACCGGTGTGGTTTGGCCTTACTGAGTATTGTTATGGCTCTTAATTAATTTTTGACTGTTTTCAGCTCATTGAAATGATAACTTAAATAAATATCAAAGGATTTGGTCAATATTCGGTGTGTGAGACTTTCTTAACAATGTCTTGAATGAGTTTGTAAACTGGTACAGTTCAGGCATACTGAGTAAAGTTATGGCCCTTCATTAGTTGATTTTTCCATGTTTTCAGCTTGTTTGCGTGATAACTTGAACAAATATCAATGGATTTGGTCAATATTTGGTATATGAGACTTTCTTAACAATGTCATGCTTGAGTTTGAAAACTGGTGCAGTACGGCCATACTGATCATAGTTATGGCACTTAATTAGTTAATTTTAGACTATTTTCAGCTCATTAGCAAGATAATTTGAACAAATTTTAAATGGATTTCATTTTCTGATATTGACACGCTTTACAGGTGCAAAAAAACTCACCCTCTCCCACCCCCACCCCCATCCCCACATACATAATCCTTGTTTTTCTTAGCTTAACTTGACAAAGTCAAGATAAGCTATTGCCATCATGCGTGCGGAAGTCTGTGAGTCTGTTCACATTTTCCTTTAGCACGGGGTACACCCCGTAGTTCTTGTCCAATCGTCACAAAATTTCATATGCAGGTTTGAGATCATGTCTAGATGAGAACGTCCAGTTTTGGTCACGATCAGTCAACTGTGATGGCTTCCTGAGCCCAAAACCCAAAAACCTTTAGCACAGTCTACAGATCGTATTTATGAAGGGATTTCATTGTAACTTTGTAGCATGACTCTGTATGATGTCTAGATGAGAACTTCCCCATTTGGTCACGATCATTCAAACATGATGGCTGCCCGAGCCCAAAACTCAAAAACGTTTAGCACAGACTACAGGTCGTATTTATGAAAGGATTTCATTGTAGCTTGGTAGGATGACTCAGTATATTGTCTAGATGAGGACGTCCTCTTTTGGTTGTGATCGGTCAACCATGATGACTACACAGGCCAGAAGCCCCAAAACCTTTAGCACAGTCTACAGGCTGTATTTATGAAGGGATTTCATTGTAATGTGATAGGATGACTCGTTTTGGAATAATTTTACTGTAACTTGGTAACTTTGGTTGACATACATTAACTGTGAGGGCCACATTAACCTACCCCTCAATTCTTTAGTACAGTCTTCACCTCAAATTATTTTTATTGAAAACATACTATACAGGGAACAGAAATTAACATATTCTCAATTATCACAATTCTTGTCGTATTTCATAATCCTTTCATAAACATTGAACATTATCCTTTTCATAAAACACAGCACAATGTCAAGTTAAGTTATAGTGTCATTGACACTTTCATTTCTCATTTTCTCTTGATTATTTAGATTTGTTGTAGGACAAGATTAATTTATGTATCTTGTCTATTGATTAGTTTGGATTCTTTATAGTGCATCTGTTAATGTCAGGAACTTACCACTCTTGTGAGCATCTCAGGACACCTGGTACTCCTGTCATGCATGTTCTGTCAAATCAGTTCATGACTTTTTTTTACAACAGAGGTGTCTTCATTTGATCTGGAAAAAGTGACATCAAGAAAAGTTTTTGTGGGTGGTAGTAGTATAACTTGAAGACAACAATTTGAAGAAATTTATGTCATTTCAATGCTATTTTCAGAAAAACTTCAGCAGGTTATAATTTAACAAACCTATTTGTTGGTTCAGAGGGAACACTGGGAATAATTACCAAAGCAACTTTGAAATTATATGGAATACCAGAAGCAGTAAGTAATTATTAAAATACTCATTGTTTGAGTGCAAGATGCCACTTGCATGACCCAAATGAAATGTGCTGAATGTCAGTTTATTGAGCTTGTTTTCTTGCTGACAGAAAAGATAATGTTAAGATAAAATTTTAACATGATTTTGAATAAATTCTTACTAAACTTAGGCTACTCCTCCCCTTTCAGATAGTGTGATACCTTTGAAAAAAAAAATGGTCGGGTTAAAAATCCCCCTGGAAAAATGATTTAAAACACTTACAGTACTTATTGGGTATTTATTGTATGCTTTTACTTGACACAGCTTAACCTATTACTGAACTTAAATGATATCAAAATTTATTGTTTTGATTGATAATTTTTCTCGCTCACCTGAGTGAAACTCAAGAGGAGTTTTAGTCATCACTTTCTGTCTGTCATCCATTAATGAAGTGAAATGGGAGGAAAATTCTTTAAAAATCATTTTTATAAGGGGAATGAGATCCAGTGTTGTTAGAATCAAGTGCTTGAGTTCATGTTTGGGCTCTATTATGTTAACGAACCACAGATGCTAAATGTGACCTTCAATCCTTCGTGAAACAAGTTTCTCAGGTGAGCAATTAAGGCCCATGTGGGAGCTTCTCGTTCTTTTAGCTCACCTGACTGAATATCAGTAGGAGCTATTGCCATCACTTGGCATCCAGCATCCTGTCGTTCGTCATCCATTAACTTTTGAAACTTGTCTTCTTCTTCAAAACCACCGGGCCAAATTAAAACATATATTGCACAGACCATATTTGGAGTAGACCTTTTCTACTTTGTTCAAATGAAGCTGCTGCCATCTTTGGGCTGTGGTTAATGCCTAGAAAGCCTAAAACTCTTCTTCTTATGAACCACCCAAGAGAATGCCTTGATATTTGGTATGGAACATCCTTTGGGAGTGAAGAATAAAGTTTGTTCAAGGGAAGTTTGTAGGCCAATATTTGGGCCCTCTGTGGGAGCATGCCCATTCTGGGCTTCGACCAAAATTTGTATTTCAAGAAATGTTGCACTGATTTGAACCAAATTTGGCATGTAGTAGAATTGGGTCATAAGTACTTGATTGATGCCCCCCCTCCCCACCAAATTTTCACAGCCCCGTGGGAACCCCAGGAGCTAAAAATAGAAAAAAGTTCAAGCCCATATTTCAAAAACTTCACAGACCAGAATATTGTTTATTTTTGGTATGCAGCTTCCTTAGGTCCAATGGAATCAGATGGGCCAAAATAATTGCTATCAGTTTTGTTATGGGGTGCCATATGTGTATGCCCATTTTAACATTGTTGGCAACAGTATTGGAAATGGGAAAATGCTGAGTCATCATCTTTCTTGTACTCCATCAACTAATTTGAACCTTGTCTTCTTTAAAACCACTGGGCCAAATTCATTCATATATGGCACAGACCATCTTTGGAGTATACCTTTTCTGCTTTGTTCAAATAAAGCTGCTGCCATCCTCAGGCTGGGGTTAATGCCCAAAAAGCCTAAAAATCTGTACAAATCTTCTCATGAACCACCACAGAGAATGTTTTGATATTTGTTATGGTACCTCTTTTAGTGGTGAAGATTAAAGTTTGTTCAAGCAAGTTGGTAGGTCAATATTTGTAGTGCTGGAATGGTTGACCATATTTCTCATCCGGATATCTGTGAGCTCCAACTGGATATTATCTGGATATCCACTAATTTTAACCACAGACTTCATTAGGGTTTATCACAGAGAGACATCATCGGGTTAGTGGGTATCTGCATGTTGTAAATCAAGGACCAGCCAAGAAGGTGATTCGGACAGAAACTTTGCCTTGTTGCTGCTGACTTCACCTTATTTTTGTTGTCAGGTGAAGTCAAAGTCGCCTCAAATTCTGAGAAGTGGCTGGCTGAAATTCAAAGTTTCATCCCCACACAAGTATTTAGGAAAAAAAACAACCTGTGTTTTGGGTAACCCGGCTGACTCTAAAAAATTATGTGAACTCCAAAAATGTCATTGCGTAAAAGTCGCTCATTTAGTTCATTGTAACTCAAAAATTCAATCCGACACCCATTCCCAGACATTTTTCCATTTCCTTTTAAATACTATATTTGGTTGTCAATATTAAAATATTTATTTGTTCCATTGGTATGTTCCAAAGGTGAATTTGAAACTGATTTTGGAATTCAAGCTTTCAAAATTACGTATACTCTCCCAAAAAGGAAAGTGTGCATGCTAAAAAATAACACTAAAAAAAGATATATATCATTTTCATTCATGGAAATTTTATTCAATCGCAGATGAATCAATTTGTGATCAACACGAGAAATTTTATTACGCTACGACGAATACTCTTGGTGCCATGGAGAGTCAAAGACACTAAGGGTCCAACACAAAAGTCACACACTCAATATCTGGTATGACCTCCGTCTGCATCGACTACTGCTGTGCATCTACGCCTCATGGAAGCGAACAAGTTAGCATGGAAGTGGGTTAGGATAGGGTTAGGTTAGGGTTAGGTTAGGTAGGGTTAGGGTAGGGTTAGGTTAGGGTTAGGATAGGGTTAGGGTAAGGTTAGGCTAACCCTAACCCTAACCCTACTCTACACCACTGCAGTCGAGCACGACGATGACGTAACGTCAAAATCGGACGAATTGCAGGTCTTCGAGGACGTAAGCCGTATTCTCTCAGCCGGTTGATTACTGTTTGAGGATGTATCCGTCTCAGGTTAAGGATGTTCCTGGCTGTCGTCGTTGCCGTTTGTTGCCGGTTCCGGAGATGGACGACACGGATATACCGATCTTGTGCAGGGGTGGTAACTCGGGAACTCTTGGAGCGGGGTCGGTCTCGAACATCATCATGTTGTGCATGTCGATGGACTAGCCTGTCTACAGTGTTACGGAGGCAGTTCAAATGCTGGGCAACCTCTGTGTGTTCTGCCAGCTCTAATCATACCCAGGGCAAGCAGACGTTGATTCATTGTCAATCTTGGCATGCTAATGCGGAGTCGTTTTAACAGCCGCGCAAGTTTGAATGTGAACGATAGGAAGGCATTTCTTTAGTGTTTAAATACCCAAGGATTCACACTGCTGCATGAATTTTCAGACTCTCCACGTGCAAAACATGCCTTTTCACAAACGTGCAGCACGTCATTTAACGTTAATGCAACTTTAATGGGGAAAGCTGTTTTTGTGTTCAATAAAACTTATTCATGAACAGGTTAACACTCATTACACCTACAAAATTATTTTTTTGGAGTTTGATCAGTTTCTGCAATGCACACATTCTTGTTTGGGCGAGTATATATAGTATATATCTGACAGTGTATATGAATATGGAGCAAGCAAGTTGCAAGTTCCAGTTTGGCAAAGGAAACTGCATTTGATAAACTGGTGAACATTTTAGATTGGCTCACTCTTTGTGTTGACAGGTCATGAATACCAATATTGTGTGCTTTGGTTTCTTGTATTGATATTGAAACCCCTAAATCAGGGTATATTTTGTTTGGGTTTGCATCGCTGTTTGCGAAGCAAGATTTCCCAGGTGTGCACCAGTCACTGAAATGTGGTTCACATGGTGTGATTCAATATTCTATGCGCTCATCCAACATTCCAATTCAGAAATGGAAGAACCACAGATAAACAGAGTAACAATACACCAATTTGTTATGAACGTCTGTTGGACATGTGAAATTATAAATTTAACCACCATTTTAAGAGTGTTTCAAATCAGTTGACAAAACTCCACTGGGGTTTTCTACGATGTTTGTGTCTATAAATTAGCTCCCTTGATGTGCACAAGTTATTCTTCATAATCATCTTCCATGACTTTTTTTGTTGGGGTGGATCGATTTGATAATTGCAAAGTGGAAGTCGAATCATGAACTGCAAGAGCATGTCTCAATCACTGATGTATTTTTTTTTCATTGCCAACCCACAGGACCAGGGTACTTGAGCTTTTTATGTATTTGGTAAGGTTAGTTGTCGCGATCATCAGATGGCTACTTACCTATTTTCATTGTAATTACCAGTGCCTGTGACACTGACAGTGACACTGACCATCTAAACCTGAACTGCCCAAAGTTCAAGTTGAACTCTTATTCGATTTAACATGTTTTATTTTTGTTCAAATTATCAGATTTCTGTTCTTGTTAATAAAAAAAAACTATTAGAGTAAAAAAGTGTGTTTCTTTGAAATTTATTAGTCTCTTTATAACTAACTGCTAATCAGTTTGTCCCCACTGCTAATTAATTTTTCAGGACAGCGATATATAAATATTGCTAATGAAATTTTTAAAAACAAAAAATACCCTGCAAATATATCCCAATTGCCATGAAATTATGTCATTGGTGTACAAAAGCCTTTTTTTTAGCTCTCCTGACTGAAAGTCAGGATGAGCTTTCGTGATCACTCACCGTCCTTCGTCCGGCGTCCCTGAACATGGTGTTTGCACCTGCTCCTCTTAAACCGCTGAACCAATTTTAATTATATTTGAGGTGATTGCTTGTTCTGGGGGTGGGGGCATCAATTCTTTAAAAATCTTCTCATGAATCAGTGGGTACAGTGGCTTGATATTTGGTATAGAGCTTCCTATTGAGGTGTAGAATCAAGTTTCTTCAAACGAAGTTTGTGGAGCAATATTTGCTTTTGTAATGGGAGGGGCAAGATTTTTGGCCCTGCCCCAAAATTCTATTTTCTGAACCGATGGTCCGATTTGAACCAAATTTGGTATGTTTCTTCAAACGAAGTTCGTGGAGCAATATTTGCTTTTGTAATGGAAGGGGCAAGATTTTTGGCCCTGCCCCAAAATTCTATTTTCTGAACCGATGGTCCAATTTGAACCAAATTTGGTATGTGGTATTATTGAGTCATAAGTACTTGATTTGGAAAAAATAATATTTCCTGTAACCCCGTGTGAACCCTAGGAACTAAAAATAGAATCTTTTTTAAATACCCATATTTCCCAAACCGCACGAAACTTTTATTTGGTATGAAGCATCCTTAGTACCAGTAGAATTACAACCGCTGATCAGAATCTTTTGATATTTGGTATGCAGCATCTATAGGGGGGCAGATACAAGTGTGTTAAAATGAAGCCTCTTGGTTCATATTTGGGCTCAATACAGGAGCCGTCCCGAGTTTGATCCCCATCCGGGACGCCCCCATTGTGTTCTTGGGCAAGGCACTTTATCCCGGTTGCCTACATGGGGGCACAATCACGCCGTATACTAAGGCGTACTGCACATCGATGGTGCACATGTCTTCAACCACTGTAACCCTGCTTGAGCAGAGCTTGAACAGAGTTAGAATGTTGAGGAGCTGACAGTTGCTTGTCGATGCTTGGTGTTTCTCTCTGGGTACTCCGGCTTCCTCCACCCATAAAACTGTCCCAGTCATGATTAGCCATTGTGCATAAGTATGTGACCTTTAACACCAATAAATAAATGTACTACTCAAAGTTTGCTAAGCACCATGTATATCCAACTATCTGTTTACCTTTTAGTTGAAAAATTGTTATGAAAAGTGTATATATTTTTTATTTAATTATATCTTTAATGATTTAAGCACAGAAATTAATATTTTGTTTGTGTTTGACGTTATTTTTTAGCTTTTGAATATGATAACCATGGAAAATAGATATTATTGGTAAAAGAGGTAACTTTTCAAATTTGCCAAAAAGTTGACGGAGTGAACTGATATGGGTTCATTATCGAGTATGAGACCCATTATTGTTAATTACAGCTTGACAATGCCTTCTCATGCTGCCAATCAGGTTCCAGATGGTCCTTTGTGGGATGTTGTTCCATTTTTGGACTAGCATGGCACCAAGCTCCTGGACACTTCTTGGTTGGACTGGATGGACTGAAATTGCATGCTGCAGCTCATTCCAGACATGTTCGATTGGATTGAGGTCAGGGGATCTTCAGGCCAGTCCATATGCTCAATCCCCTCCGCCTGTCATTACTCCCGGACAAAATAAGGACGGGCATTATCGTCCATCAGAATGAATCTATCACCCACTGCACCTGCATACAACCTGATGTGGGCATCCAGGATCTCATCAATATGCCGCTGTGCAGTCAATGTACCACGGTCAAGGACACAGAGCTCTGTACGTCCATCCCAGCTGATGCCGCCCCAGACCATTAATGACCCTCCACCATAGCGGTCATGTTCAGCAATGTTGGCTGCATGGAATCACTCTCCTGGTCTTCTCCATACCCTAGAACACCTATCTGTGTGGTCTAGGCAGCACCTTGAATCATCTGTAAAAAGGTCAGGTCACCAATCTTCTCTGGTCCATCCAACGTGGTCCATGGCCCATTCACATCATGCCTGGCATGGTTCTGGGACAGCGGAATGCGAATACATGGTCTTCTCGATCAGAGACCACCTTCGTGCAACCTTGCCCAGATAGTCTGCATCGAAACATTTACCCTGGATGCATTCTTAAGGTCACTGTGAAGCTTGGTTGCTGTGGCAAAGTGGTTCCTACGGGCCTGAATGATCAAAAAACGGTTTTCAGCTGCAGATGTTGCAGTCTCTGCCACCACCATGCCGTCTTACTGATGTGCCATACTGCTGAAATCTTGCCCAGGCTATGGTGATCACTGTATGGTTCACACTACGGGCTTCACCAGCCTGACGATGGGTAGCCCCTTGCTCCACAATCCCTACAGCCCACTACATTTCTGCTTCAGACAAATGTCTTCTTACATTTGCATGTGCCATATTCAATCATTAAATCACAAGGGTTTGTGTTGAAATGAAGACTGAATACCCTACACATGTCATGTACATGCAGACAGTACATGAAAACATCATGAAAATCAAGGGGTACATGCTTTCCATGACTGCCCCGAAAAGTCTGCCTGTCAAGGAAGCTAATGTAAACACTGGGGACCATCTCAATACATTCCTCAATCATATCCCCCAAAAATATCGCAAATATGTCGCAAGCAAATTTCACAATGATGTGTCAAATATTTGGTGCTTAGCAAACTTTGAGTAGTATAAATACAGGAGCCCAAAATCTTCTTCAGCTCCTCCAGTCAGAATGCTTTCATATTTGGTATGCAACATCTTTAGGGGGGTCAGATTCAAGTTTGTTCAAATTGAGTGCCTGGGTTAATACATGGACTCCCCATGGGAGCCTGAATTTTAACTTAGTGCAGTAATGGGGAAAATCTTCTTCAGATCCACCAGTCAGAATGCTTTCATTTTTGGTATACAACATCTCTAGGGAGGTGAGATTCAAGTTTGTTCAAATCGAGTGCGTGGGTTAATATTTGGGCTTCCTATGGTAGCCCAAATTTTAACTCCGTGCAATATATGAGGGAATTTTTTAAAAATCTTCTTCAGATCCACCAGCCAAAATGCTTTCATATTTGGTATACAACATCTCTAGGGGGGTGAGATTCAAGTTTGTTCAAATCGAGTGCCTGGGTTAATATTTGGTCTCCCTATGGTAGCCCAAATTTTTAGGTTAATATTTGGGCTCCCTGTGGTAGCCCAAATTTTAACTTAGTGCAATATATGAGGGAATTTTTGTAAAATCTTCTTCAGATATTTGGTATACAACATTTCTGGGGGGGGGGGGGGGGGGAGGGGAGTGGGGAATTCAAGTTTTGTTCAAATCGGGTCGCTTGGTTAATATTTGGGCTCCCTGTGTTAGCCCAAATTTTAACTTAGTGTAATATGAGGAAATTTCTTTAAAAATTGTCTTCTTCAGATCCACCAGTCAGAATGCTTTCATATTTGGTATATAACATCTTGGGGTGGGGAGGGGGGGGGGGGGGGGTCACATTCTAATTTGTTAAAAATCAAGTCCCTGGGTTCATATTTGGGATTCATATGTGAGCCCAAATTTTTTTCTTAGTGAAATATGAGGGAATTTCTTCAAAAATATTCTTCTTCAGAGTCACTAGTTAGAATCCTTTCATATTTGGTGTACAACATCTCTTGGTGTGTCAGATTCAAGTTTGGGTTCCCCATAGTAGCCCAAATTTTTACTTAGTGCAATGTGAGGGAATTTCTTTAAAAGTCTTTTTCTCCAGAACCATCTCTTAGAATGTTTTGATATTTGGTATACAACATCTCTAGGGGAGGGGTGGGGGGGGGGGGGGGGTCAGAATACTTTTGTATTTAATATACAACATCTCTAGGGGGGCAAGATTCAAGTTTGTTCAAATTGGGTACCTGGGTTAATATTTGAGCCCCCTATGGTAGCCCGTATTTCAACTAAGTTAATTTCTACATAGATAATGCATGAAGTGAAAATATGTTGTCCGTTTGGCAGTTTGGTATTTGTTTTATTTCCATCAGAAACCACGTGGCACTTCCAGTGCTGCACTAAAGGTGGAGATTTTTATCATTGGTCATTTCAAGGAAAATTTATTTAGTTTGCAAATAGGATTATGTTATGGAGCAAATCGACATTCAAGGCCAACAAATTCAAATTTTTCATTAGTTGTCAATTGTGTATTTCTATTTAAGATGGAGTTGTGTCAGTCAGTGAGCATGGGTCAGTTAATCAGGGCATCAGTTAATCTGCTTCTGATTTGATTGCCATAAAACTAAAAAGCATTTCAAACAATAAGAAAATAATTATAATAAAAATGAAAGAACAAAAGCAAAACAGTTGTAGAGTATCGTGCAACTGACATACATGACATGCCCAACAACAACTGTATTAAAAGGATTTCTTGATCTCTTGAAAAAAAACCCATTCACATGTATTGCAGACAATAAACAGACACCACAAGTTGGCAAGTCTTTGATAAATATTTGGGCTCTCCGGGGGAGCATGTCCCTGTTGGGTTCCACCCAAAATTTGTATTTCAAGAACTGATGGGCTGATTTGAACGAAATTTGGCATGTAGTATAATTGCTCAAAAGTACTTGGTTGATGCCTGAAAAAAAAATTTCACAGTCCTATGGAAACCTCAGGCGCTAAAAATAGAAAAACATTGAAGCAGGCATATTTCAAAATTTGCACGGACAAGAATATTGTGTTTTGGTATGTAGCTTCCTAAGGACTATTGGAATCAAAAATTGCCATTAGTTTTGCCATGGGGTGCCATATGGCGAGGCCCATTTAACACTGTTGGCAATGGGAAAATTCTGATTCTGAGTCATAATCTATCTTGTGCTCCATCAACTAAGTATTCTTCATCTGAACCTTTGGGCCAAATCTAAACAACTTTGATACAAAACATCTTGATGGAGTATACTCTTCTGAGTTGTTTTTTCCAAAAAGTTGCTACTCCCCTTGGGGCTGGGGTTAATGCCCAAAAAGCCCCCAAAAAATTAAAAATATTCTTTTCATGAACTACCACAGAGAACACTTTGATATTTGATATGAAACTTCCTTTGGTGGTGGAGATAAATTTGTTCAAGGAAGTTGGTAGGCCAATATTTGGGCTCTGTGGAAGCATGCCCATTTGGGCTCCACCCAAAATTTCTATTTCATGAACCGATGGGCTTATTTGATCCAAATTTGACACGTAGTATTAGTGAGTCATAACAACTTGACTTATGTCCCCCAATTTTTTTTGCTGCCCCATGGGAACTCCAGCAGGTAAATATAGAATAAATTCAAATGCCCATATTTCAAAAACTGCATTAATTGGAATATTGTTTTTTAGTATGAGATTTTCTTAGAACCTGTGGAATCAGATGGACCAAAGAAATTGTTACCTATTTTGTCATGGGGTGCTATATGGGGATACCCATTTTAACACTGTTGGCAATGGAAAAATATCAAGTCATTATCTTTCTTGTGCTCCATCAACTAAGTATTCTTCTTCAGAACCTTTTCTGCCAAGTCTGAACTAATTTGGTATAAAGCATCTTGATGGAGTTTACTCTTCTGATATTTTTAGCTCACCTGAGCGAAGCTCAAGGGGAGCTTTACTGATAACTTTCTGGCCGGCCGGCCGTCGTCCCTCCTTAACTTTACATTATCGACTTCTTTTCACGAACTGCTGAACCAATTCAACAAAATTTGTTGTGCATGTTCCCTATCATATGTCAATTCAAGTTTGTTCAAATCAAGCTGACCCGCCCCTTGGTAGGGCCATGCCCAAAAAGTGAGCCTAAATCTTAAAAAATCTTCTTCTCATGAACCAGCAGTAGCAGAGACTTGATATTAGGTGTGCAGCTTCCTTTTGAGGTATAGACTCACATTTGTTCAAGAGGAGTTCTAGGGGCTACATTTGCCATCGTTATGGGAGGGGCAAGACTTTTTGCCCCGCCAAGAATTTCTATTTTCAAAACCGAGAGGCTAATTTGAACCAAATTTGATTTGAGGTTTTATTGGTACATAAGTAGTTAATTTATGCCAAAAAAAATTTTCCCGTGGGAACTGCAGAAGCTAAAAATAGAAAAAATTTAAAACATCCATATTGCCAAAACTGCCCAGCAGTGAGAATTTTTATTTGGTGTGAAGCTTCCTTAGGACCAACAGAATGGAATGGTAAAAAAAAATAGGGTACTTTTTCGGGACTGAAAAAGTGCTGAGTCAGCATTTTTTAACACTGTGGGTAATGGGAAAAACATTAAAGAATCTTCTTCTCCCAAACCACTGGTCCAAAGGCTTTCATATTTCACATATAACATCACTGGAAAATTGATTCACATATTTGTTGAAATGAATTCCCTGGGTCCATATGTGGGCTCTCTATGGGAGCCCAAATGTTCAAATTAGTGCAATATGAGGAATATTCTTTAAAAATCTTCTTCAGATCCACCAATCAGTATCTTTTGATACTTGGTATGCAGCATGCTTAGGGGAGTGAGATTCAAGTTTGTTCAAGTCAAGTCCCTGGGTTCATATTTGGGCTCACTGTGGGAGCCCGAATTATAACTTAGTTCAGTATGAGGAATATTCTTCAAAAATCTTCTTCACATCCACCAGTCAGAATCTTTTGATATTTGGTATACAGTATCCTCAGGGAGGTGAGATATAAGTTTGTTAAAGACAAGTCCCTGGGTTCATATTTGGGCTTCCTGTGGGAGCCTGAATTGTACCAAAATTTCTATTTTCCAAACTGAGAGGCCAATTTGAACCAAATTTGATATGAGGGCTTATTGGGTCATAAGTACCTAATTTATGCCCAAAACATCTTTCCCGTCACCCATTGGGACTGCAGGAGTAAAAATAGAAAAAATGTAAAACACCAATATCTTCAAAACTACAAGGCACTGAGAATTTTTTTTTGTGTGAAGCTTCCTTAAGAACAACAGAAAGGAATGGTCAAAAAAAAATTGCAATCGTTTTTTTTTCATAGGGTACTTTTCCAGGACTTTGAAAAAATGCTGAGTCATCATTTTTTAACACTGTGATTAATGGGAAGAACATTAAAGAATCTTCTTCTCCCATACCACTGCACCAAAGGCTTTTATATTTCACATATAACATCTTTTGAAGATTCATGCACATGTTGGTTGAAATCAAATCCATGGGTCCATATTTGGGAGCCCAGATGTTCAGATTAGTGCAATATGAGGAATATTCTTTATTGTGGCTTTCTATGGGTGGGGTGAGGAGGTGGCAGGGGGGTGCATGTTAGGTTCAGGTTTGTACAAATCCATTCCTTAGTGTTTTTCCATAAAATTTTCCTTTCATGACTTCATTCCTTTATAGAGTTGATGAACCATGTCTAACTGAATGTGACCCCAAATACTTCTTTGAACCACTTTGTCAGGTGAGCAATTAAGGCCACTTGGGGCCTCTTGTTTTCAAAAAGTTACTATGCCCCTTGGGGCAGGGTTAATGCCCTATAAGCCTAAAATGCTTCAAAAATCACCTCATAAGACACTCACAATAATGCTTAGATTTCTGGTATGGAACTTACTTTAGTGATGCAGATTCATGTTTTTTCAAATGAACCCAGTCGGTCAAAATTTGGGTTCCTTGTGGGAGGATTTCCAGAACCAATGGGCTGATTTGAACCAGATTTATCATGTAGTACAACTGGGTCATAAGTACTTGATTTATGCCTGAAAATCTTTTTGGGGAGTGGGGTAGAGAGAACCACAGAAGTTAAAAACAAAAAAATTGCCTTTGGTTGTGTCATAGCAAATTAAAATATTGCTCTTGCTGTCCATCACTTACTGACATACTCTTCTCTTTTGACAACTTGAGCCAGGTGAAGGTTTTAGGCTTACTTGAGCCTCTAGTTTAATTTTTCAAAAAGAAATTCCAACAGAACCATATATAATCCCCTCCTCATTCGAACAAGTTTAACCAGCACATTTAAATGAAAGTCAGATGATGTAGTTTTGGTGAAATGCTTTGAAAGTCGTCTTTTTGTTAACTGGTAAATTTGTGTGTTATGTAAACAGCTACCACTGATTCATTAGTGGAATGTTTAAGCATCGAAAAGATATTCTTGTTTCTCAGGAAATTTTTCCTGAATTTTGAGGAGAGAAATTTTTTTTTGTTTTTTTTATGTGTACCCATACTATGTATGGTACACATAATGTCGGCATCCGGGGTGACCATCCGTCGTTCGTCCATCCTTTGTCCGTCCGTCTGTCCGTCTGGCATCCGTATCCATTTCTTTGGCATTCGATAACTTGAAAAATATTGCTTGGCTTGTCAAGTTACGTTATATTTGTGTTCATGTTACAGATGTGCTGAGCTGTATAGTTTTTGGTGTAAATCGGATTATTTGATCCTGAGATATTAACCCTTTATCCTTCAAATTGAAAATTCCTCCAATCCCTTTGGCATTTGATAACTTGAAAAATATTGCTTGGATTGTCTAGTTACTTTATATTTGTGTTCAGGTTACTGATTTGCCGAGCTGTATAGTTTTTGGTGTAAATCTGATTATTTGATCCTGAGATTTTAACCCTTTATCCTTCAAATTAAAAATTTCTCCAATCCCTTTGGCATTCGGTAACTTGAAAAATATTGCTTGGATTGTCAAGTTACTTTATATTTGTGTTCAGGTTACTGATGTGCGAAGCTGTATAGTTTTTGGTGTAAATCTGATAATTTAATCCTGAGATATTGACCCTTTATCCTTCAAATTGAAAATTCCTCCAATCCCTTTGGCATTCGATAACTTGAAAAATATTGCTTGAATTGTCAAGTTACTTTATATTTGTGTTCAGGTTACTGATGTGCCGAGCTGTATAGTTTTTGGTGTAAATCGGATAATTTGATCCTGAGATATTAACCCTTTGTCCTTCAAATTGATAATTCTTCCAATCCCTTTGGCATTCGATAACTTGAAAAATATTGCTTGGATTGTCGAGTTACTTTAGATTTGTTTTCAGGTTACTGATGTGCCGAGCGGAATAGATTTTGGTGTAAATCTGTTATTTTGATCCTGAGATATTAACCCTTTATCCTTCAAATTGAAAATTCCTCCAATCCCTTTGGCATACGATAACTTGAAAAATATTGCTTGGATTGTCAAGTTACTTTATATCTGTGTTCAGGTTACTGATGTGCCAAGCTGTATAGTTTTTGGTGTAAATCTGATAATTTGATCCTGAGATATTAATCCTTTATCCTTCATATTGAAAATTTCTCCAATCCCTTTGGCATGAGATAACTCAAAAAATATCAATCCGATTGTCATGTTACTTTATATATTTATTCAGGTTACTGATGTGCTGTGCTATATAATTTTTATGTAAATCTGATAATTTGCTCCGGAGATATTAACCCTTTATCCATCAAATTAGACACTCCTCCAATCCATTTCTATATGTACCCATACCTTGTATGGTGTACATAATGTCAGCATCTGTGGTGGCCCTCCGTCATACAGCTTTCTACTAGTTGCACGTATGGGTACACATCTGATGATTTCATCGGCCTATTTTTTATTTAATGCATGAAAAAACAGTACAGAAAATGGTTTGAAATGTGCCAGATATATGTATCACTGATTCTGGTGAAAATCATTATAGTCACTCAAATTGGTGATGAACCGATAATCAGAATCGACAATCGTAACCGGCCAATTATGACAACCGGCAGTTAAAAACTGGCAGTTTCTGATTATTTGACATTAACAGGATTCGAAGATCGAACTTTGTACGGATGTCCGAGAATCAAATTCAAGCATTATTTGAACATTTTCCAAGGACTGTGTTAAAGATTTTCAAGGACTATGGTTGCATGCTACGGTGCATACAGTTACGATGGTCGATGGCCTGTCACATCAAGTCAATTTTGTATAGTTTATAATATGACATGGAATTAGGAAATGGCTTTGAAATGCTAAAAGTAAACATTAAAAAAGTTATTTCACCAAATGAAAACTTGAAAATTCTTTTCACAACTTACCGTATTCGATGGTAAATCCAATTTTTTTCTGTTAGCACAACTCAATGAATCCGTAATCCATCTTAAAATAATATTTCAATGATGCTCGAAATTCGAAAAAACTCTCAACTCATTTTTGAGACAAGTTAAGGGGACTTGTGTTTTTTTTCCGAACCCCACTTCCAACACACATAATTAATCATCTGTAGTTTGTTATCAAATACCACCCTTATTTTTAGCTCAACTTTGACGAAGTCAAATTTGAGCCATTGTCATGGCCCGTCGTCCGTCGTCCGTCTGTCCGTCCATCTGTCCGTCTGGCCGTCTGTCCGTCTGTCCGTCTGTCCATCTGTCCGTACGTCAACAATTGGCTATGGCTCGGGCTAGAGGTCGTATTTATGAACCGATCTTTACAAAACTTCTTGTGTACCTTTGTTATGACCCTGGGACGGGAACGAGTGTTTTTAGGTGTGGTCCGAAATTCAAGATGGCTGCCAGTGGCCATTTTGTACCGATGATGCAAAAATCAGTTTTTTGTACAGAACTTCTGTATGAAAGTTCTGATTTGAATAAAGTTTTGTATAAATGTTTAGTACCATGGGATACATCACATATAATACGGGTTTTTTTCTCGTGCGTAAATTATGCAAATTAGACTGACTTTGATTTATTTAGTGTTACTTTCAGAGCTGTAAGTGCCAAGCTGCTATGGCTCGGGCTAGAGGCCGTATTTATGAACCGATCTTTACGAAACTTCTTGGGTACCTTTGTTATGACCCTGGGACGGGAACGAGTGTTTTTGGGTGTGGTCCGAAATTCAAGATGGCTGCCAGTGGCCATTTTGTACCGATGATGCAAAAATCAGTTTTTTGTACAGAACTTCTGTATGAAAGTTCTGATTTGAATAAAGTTTTGTATAAATGTATAGTACAATGGGATACATCACATATAATATGGGTTTTTTTCTCGTGCGTAAATTATGCAAATTAGACTAACTTTGATTTATTTAGTGTTACTTTCAGAGCTGTAAGTGCCAAGCTGCTATGGCTCGGGCTAGAGGCCGTATTTATGAACCAATCTTTACGAAACTTCTTGGGTACCTTTGTTATGACCGTGGGACGAGAACGAGGGTTTTTGGGTGCAGTCCCAAATTCCAGATGGCTGCCAGCAGCCATTTTGTACCGACGAAGCCGAAATCTGTTTTTTGTACAGAACTTCCATATGAAAGCTCTGATTTGAATAATTTTTTGTATGAATGTTTAGTACCATGGGATACATTACATATATTACAGGTTTTTTTCTTGTGCGTAAATTATGCAAATTAGGCTAACTTTGATTTATTTAGTGTTACTTTCAGCACTGTGAGTGCAAATCCCAATACGGCTTGTGCTAGAGGCCGTATTTATGAACCGATCTTCACGAAACTTCTTGGGTACATTTGTTATCACTGTGGGACGAGAAGGAGTGTTTTTGGGTCCAGTCTGAAATTCAAGATGGCCGCTAGCAGCCATTTTGTTCAAAATTAAGTGCAATCAGATTTTTGCGCAGAACTTCCAAATGAAAGATCTGATTTGAATAAAGTTTTGTATGAATGTTTAGTACCATGAAATACATTACATATAATACAGAGTTTTTCTCGTGAATAAATTATGCAAATTAGGGGTCCGGGTGGGACTTAGAAAATTTTGGACCAAAATCCGGAAATTAGTTTTTTGGTTTTTTATGCGTTTTGGTCAATTTTAAGACAAAAAAAAAAAATTTTTTTTACACTGAAAATTTGGGGTCCGGGTGGGACTTAGAAAATTTTGGACCAAAATCCGGAAATTAGTTTTTTGTGTTTTGATGCATTTTGGTCAATTTTAAGAAGAAGAAGAAAAAATTTTAGTCTGAAAATATTTTGTTTGGGACTGAAAATTTCCACACAAAAATAATAATCTACATTGATTGGTCTTAATCTGTAGTCCATTACAGTCACCTTGTAATTCTTTTATTATTGTTGACTGGGCCAAAACAAATACTAATTCCTGTCATATTCATTATTCAGTTGTCTTGGTCACAGCAAGTACTAATTCCTGTCATATCCAAGTTGAGCTACAGAGTCATTGACTCTTTCATTTTTATAAAAAAGCTGTTTTTTTTTATATATAATTGCTTCCAATTAATATCCTGAGTCCCCAAAACAAATGTTTTGATTTTTTTTAGAAATGAATACCACTTGAAATCATCAGCTTCAAGTACACCATTATGGAATGAAATCAAACGAAAACGGCCTGTAAAAGCTGACGTAAACAGCCGCTTTCTATGACATATGGCAATTTGCATAGATTCCAATTGGTCAACTTACCAGGGGAATCCTTCAGAAGGAGAGAGGTTTTTGTGACAAAATTATGACGCATATGAAGTTCTGGAAATTCCAGTTCATTAACTGTATGCAGAGATGAAAGAGCCAAAAGACGTGGCTACTTGTGTGCATCTCCGTCATTGTTATGTGACTTATGTCATCGCATATATGTGGGGTGGGTAAGCAGTAACTGAATTCAGTTTATCTTCAACCTTTGAGACCATAAGACTCATGGTAACTTAGCATGAGTCTTATGTTCTCAAAGGTTGAAGGTAAACTGAATTCAATTACTTTCAATTCAAGGAAGTCCCTGCGAGTACCCCGGGAAGTGAAGCAGTGCCTATTCACTGCGGTAAACAGGCTCTGTTTTACTGGTAAAATAGGACCCAGTCACCAATGCTTGGGAGGTGCAAACCCTCTCTAAAATGGGCAACATGGCTTATAACGCTCACCCCTGGTCTTGAGTTGATACTCATATTGTGGTCATGATTAGCCATTGTGCAAAAATATTTGACCTTAAACACCAATAAATAAATAAATAATAAATAGTTCAAGGAAGGTGTTGGACAATCATGTACTTTTCAAGGATCTAATTATCTGAACGGATTCAAGCACTTTTCAAGGAAAGGGTCAAGGACTTTTCATCCTACAGAGAAATTAATTGCATGACCAGACTAGAGTTCTATAAACTTAATCAAACTTTATATAAAAAGAAAAGAACAAAAAACATGCATATGTGCATAGCTTGAGAAGTGATAACAAATTGTAACTTATTTCAAGAAAATGGCGAAGTACTGAAGTAGGAACTACTGGAGTTACCGAACTAGGTTTGAGTCACAAAAAGCCCTAATCCCATGTCTTACACTGTCCATGGGTATAAAAGGGGAAAAACATAAATGAAGGGTATTCGAGTAATATGAGTTTTAAAAATGAACACATTATTCAGTTTATTCGCAGGAGTCACATTCCTTTTCCATGTATATAAAGGAGAACGGAAACCAATTACAAATGACAACTGGTAGATCTTTGTATACAGCGTTTTTCCTGTGTGTATTGATCTTAAAATGTTCAACCCTGATAAAAATATACCACAATACACAGAGATACACCATGGTAATTATGGTATTTGGGCCAACGCCCCCCCCCCCCCCCCCCCCCAACAAGTTTTGTTGGCCCACATACCATGGTGTACCATCACTACGAGTGTACGATGGGTCATTTTTAGTTCAACTTTGACGTAGTTAAATTTGAGGTTATGTCAAGGCCTGTAGTCCATCTGGCCATCTGTCCGTCCATCAGCAATTCAATAAGGCTCAGGCTAGAGGCTGTATTTATGAACTGATCTGTACGAAACTTCTTGGGTACCTTTCTTATCACCGTGGGACGAGAATGAGTGTTTTGGGGTGCAGTCCGAAATTCAAGATGGCCACAGGCAGCCATTTTGTACCGAAATTAGTGCAATCAGTTATTTGTACAGAACTTCTGTATGAAAGTTCTGATTTGAATAAATTTTTGTATGAATGTTTAGTAACATGGAATACATCACATTTAATACAGTTTTTTTTCTTGTGCATATATTATGCAAATTAGAGGAACTTTGATTTATTCAGTGCTGCTTAACACAGTAAGTACACATGTCAATATGGCTTGGGCTAGGGGCGGTATTTATGAACTGATCTTCACAAAACTTCTTGGGTACTTTTGTTATCACCTTGGGACGAGAATGAGTGTTTTTGGGTGCGGTCCAAAATTCAAGATGGCTGCCAGCAGCCATTTTGTACCGAAATTGGGTACAATAAGTTTTTTGTACAGAGCTTCTATATGAATGTTCTGATTTGAATAAATTGTTGAACGAATGTTTAGTAGCATGGAATACATCACATATAATACAAGTTTTTTTCTCATGCTGAAATTATGCAAATTAGATGAACTTTGATTTATTCAGTGCTACTTATACACAGTAAGTACACATGTCAGTACGGTTCAGGCTAGAGACTGTATTTATGAACCGATCTTCACAAAGCTTCTTGGGTACCTTTGTTATCACCTTGGGACAAGACCGATTGTTTTTGGGGTGCGTTCCAAAATTCAAGATGGCTGCTGGTGGCCATTTTATACCGAAATTAGGTGCAATCAGTTTTTTGTACAGAACTTCTAGGACTACGTTTCTTATCATCATGGGATGGTAACGAGTGCTTTTAGGCTCGGCCCAAAATTCAAAATGCCTGTCGGCAGTCATATTTACGGGAATTGTGTGTATTACATTTTTTGTACAGAACCTGTAAACATTTTTTATGTCAGTAATGTTTGCTATAAATTTATTGGGTGCCTTTGTTATCACTGTGGTATGAGAACAAATATTTTTGGGTTCAGTCAGACCCACTCGGGGACTCTAAAAGGGAGATAATTAAAAATCTTTTCCAAAAACACCAGACAAAATAATGTTACTTGAATTCAGCATCCCTAGGATGTGTATGTTCAGATATGTTGAAGCCAAGTTCCTGTGTTAATATTTATACAATAACAAGATTTTTGAGGGCATTGGGCTCCATTATCGGACCGCTATCTGTGATTAGCAACCCAGTGGTCATTAATGATGTCACTAATGACCGTAGGGCTGCTAATCACTGATAGTGGTCTGATAATGGAGCCAAACACCCAAGAAAATCTTGTTATTATTATTATTATCAATACCGCTCTGTGGTACTTTGCATTCAGACACAGTAGTATCAGTAGGATTGCTGGGGTTACCCGTTAAATATTCACAAGAAAATTAACAGTAACAACATTTATTAAAGATAAATTTACAAAATCTCCTTGACCACTGTCATCAGCTATTCAGTTGTTCTTGTTTATGTTATTATTACTTATTATGACTTATATTGACATTTGTCGTCTGCAAACTGTAAACATAAACAACGCTTCCGGAAGTAGGTCATGATGTCATATTTGACTCAGGTCCCGTAAATAATGGCTATAAATAGCCAATATCGACCAGCTGGAAAATATGCATGTCTATTTATAAGTCTGTTGGGCTTTCTTACCGTCTATGTAAATTACTGTTAATGTGTTGGTAATGCACAAAGAATTGATAGTAATTGGCGTTCTTTGGGGAGGTTAAACATTATTAGCACAACCCGATTTTCTATTTCCAATGAGAAAAATAAAACCTCCTCACCTGTGGGAACCCTATGAGCTAAAGATAAAAAATTCAAATACCTATATTTTAAGAAGGACTGGACAAATATTTATTAATTAGTATGAATCAACCGTAGAAGGGTTTGAATCAAACAGACCAAAACAATTGCTAACATTTGGCTTATGGTGCACCATACAAGGATCCTCATTGTAACATTAACCCCATGGAGATTTCTTTTCTAGTTTAGCATCTGACTGTCACCCACGTTTACAGTACTTTTCCTATACATTTGTTAGAAGCTACGATCAGTATTTATGTACAGACATTTACAATACTTTACATGTACCTTTGTTATCAGTGTTATAGATGTGTGTCATTGCTGTGTCACATACTATGCATGTACATGTCTTACACAAGTTGAGCTACAGTGTCATTGACTCTTTCATTTTTAGAAGCTGGAACTAAAAGCACACACACGTCAAATATTTTTCGGCCCTGTCTGACAATTAGCAAAATGAGCGAAACTCAAATTAATATGAAGTCATGATTAAACAAGCCAAGACCAATACCGGGTCTGGACCTGCGTCGCTGGACCTGCATGCAATTGATTACAGAGATGAACAGACTTCATCGGCAAACAGGAAGTTGCTGCACGGCAGATCTGAAAATTAGATACACGATACAACTCATCATTATGAAGCAGCAGACCAAATATATAAAATCGTTTCCTTTCATAGAAGCCAAGAAAACTTTTACGGAAGAAGTGTTTCAGACGGACTGACGGATGGATGGACTGACGCACGGAGTCGAGCAGTTACTAGACCTGCTCTGCCGCTGGCGACGCAGGTAAAAACCACACACAAATGTTAGATCTTTGTATACAGTGTTTTCTCTGCGTGTATTGATCTTCAAGTGTTCAACTCTGATAAAAAATGTAACGCAAAACATGGAGGTACATCATGGTATTTGGGCCGAAAGTTTTTTGAACCAAGTACCATGGTGTACCATCACTATGGTGGGACATTTTTATAAGAGAAGCTGGAAGTAAAAGAACACACACATCAAATATATTCCGGTCCTGTTTGACAATTAGCAAAATGAGCGAAACTCAAATTATGATTCTGTGCATAAACTCTTATGTTATAAACTGCCTTGAGTCAGTATTGGAATCGTAGCGAGGGGAGATTTCTCCGAATAACAAGAAGCATTTCTGCTTTATCTGGTGACAGCCAATTTCTTTTCTCATCATATAGGACCCCAGCCTCACTGAACAGTCCCTCACTAGCCACACTCAATGGGGGTGCACAAAGGTATATTTTTATACTATAAACCAATGGCCCAGACTAGCTGGTGCAAAATAACTGTTATTAAGGGCCAAACACAAATTTTTAACCCCCCCAATCCCCAAAATTTGCTTGCAAACCGAAAATTAAAGTCCTATTAAAGTCCTATCTGGTCCTCCATATTTTTACCCTCCACACATGTGCAGCCATCAGGAAGTGACCGAAACTGGCACCAACATCATTCTTTGTTTGGCCCTTCAGTCAATAACAACGTTTTGAATCTGTGCTTTGAAATATTGTTGTGTGGTTTTATTTTTCTTGTTTCGGTTCGGTTTCCGTTCGGTTTTTTAAAAAAACTTGGTTTATAGGTCGGTTTTCAGTTTTTTTATAGTAAGACATCTGCAGTTTCAAACAGAAACTATGTAGTGTCAGTATAATGCCCATACTGTCATATTTTCAATGGTGATTTAATTGGCAGTGACTAGCCTTGGCCATTGGTACTAAGTGAATAAATGGCAGGCATTATCAAAACAAACAAAAAATAAAAGAAAATAAACTGTAACAGTGTTCGTAGAATATCACCACTCACCAATTCTAGGCACATTTCCCCCCCCCCCCCCACCTTTGGTCTTTATGTCCAGGCGTAAGAGAATCTATGATGAATTGATATTAACACATGGGTTCAAAAAGAGCTAATTCACAATTTTCCAGGGCTCTGTTCAGTGTTCACTCCTGGGTGGGCTCCTGGGCAGCCTAGTGAGCAAAGTGACCCTACCAGGCATTGCAAATAATAACAAGCGTTGCCAAGTGGGTCACCTAGACACCCATCCTAAGATATTTGATAATGAACTGGTGTATGGACTCTTTTCAGTACCCCCCCCCCCCCACACCCACTCACAGTGGTGACTAGTGCCACCACCCGCCCTAGTAAGATCATCAGCAATCATTTCATGTCAGTCTGGAATGGGAAAGTCATATTGTTTATAGCTGGGTGGGCTTCAAAACGAACGACTTTAGCAAATACCTATTGTCTATCTACCCCCCACCCCCCCTCCCCACACACACACACACACACGCAATGGTTTTAGCTTGATTTTACAAATTCACTGGGGTACTGTTTTATATTGTAACTTTTTGCGTTTGCCTCTTGCCATTCCACTTTCTATTTCTGCTGCTGATGTGTTCCTTTGGTTGGCCCCCTTAAAATTAGTTGTGTGGGAATGCAACTGCGGCATGTTGACAGAGCGATATCACAGAACGCACACTTTTTCCAGTGGATAAGTACGATTCGGTCTCGGGACGTTTCAGTTTCAAGAGGTTTCGGCCTTCATATATTGAACTAAATAGAATAAGAACTTGGGGTTTCATGTTTTTAGTGGGCTGAAACGTTCAGGACAAAACATCTCTCGTCAGAACGTCCCAAGACTGAATCGCAGTAAAACCTCTTCTCGGATAAGCACATCAAGGGAGGCAACAGATTTACATCCGAAACACGTGGTGGGGCAACCTGTGACAAATGTAATTTTCAAATAGGACAATAAAATACCAAGACCTTTTTATGTGTACCCATACTATCCGGGGTGACCATCCGTCATTCGTCCATCCTTTGTCTGTCTGTCTGTCCATCTGTCTTTCCGCCCGGCGTCCGTATCCATTTCTTTGGCATTCGATAACTTGAAAAATATTGCTTGGATTGTCATGTTACTTTATATTTGTGTTCAGGTTACTGATGTGCCGAGCTGTATAGTTTTTGGTGTAAATCTGATAATTTGATCCTGAGATATTAACCCTTTATCCTTCAAATTGAAAATTCCTCCAATCCCTTTGGCATTCGATAACTTGAAAAATATTGCTTGGATTGTCTAGTTACTTTTTGTTTGTGTTCAGGTTACTGATTTGCCGAGCTGTATAGTTCTTGGTGTAAATCTGATGATTTGATCCCGAGATATTAACCCTTTATCCTTCAAATTGAAAATTCCTCCAATCCCTTTGGCATTCGATAACTTGAAAAATATTGCTTGGATTGTCAAGTTACTTTATAATTGTGTTCAGGTTACTGATGTGCTGAGCTGTATAGTTTTTGGTGTTAATCTAATAATTTGATCCGGAGATATTAACCCTTTATCCTTCAAATTGAAAATTCCTCCAATTCCTTTGGCATGAGATAACTCTAAAAATATCAATCCAATTGTCATGTTACTTTATATATTTATTCAGGTTACTGATGTGCTGTGCTGTATAGTTTTTTATGTAAATCTGATAATTTGATACCGGAGATATTAACCCTTTATCCATCAAATTAGACACTCCTCCAATCCATTTCTATATGTTCCCATACCTTGTATGGTGTACATAATGTCGGCATCCGTGGTGGCCCTCCGTCATACAGCTTTCTACTAGTTGCGCGTATGGGTACACATCTGACGATTTCATCGGGCTATTTTTCTGATATATTATTCACTGTCCAACAAATTGTAGATAAGTAACTTTAATTAAACTGATGGACTCAGTGAACCCTTCCTGTTAAACTCCTATGCTTTTTGGCTAATTTTTATTGAAATTTTTTATTAGCTCACCTGACTGAAAGTCAGGGTGAGCTTTTCTTATCACTCTTCATCCGTCGTCTGTCGTCCGTCGTCTGTTGTCCGTCGTCCTGCGTGAAGGTGGTGTTTGAGCCTCTTTCTCCTAAACCACTGGCCAAATTTTAAATAAATTTCATGTAAGTAGTGGTTATATAGGGGCATTTTGATTTTTATCCAAAATAGCTTTCGGCTCATATTGAGCAGAGGTGTGGGGGAAAAATGGCTAAATTTTTTGAAAGTCTTCTTCTAATGAACCACCAGTAGCAGAGACTTGATATGTGGTATACAGAGTCCTTTTGAGGTTTAGAATCAAGTTTGTTCAAGAGAAGTTTGTCGGGCATTATTTGCCTTCGTTATGGGAGGGGCAAAAACTTTGACCACGCCTAAAATTTCTATTTTCTGAACCGTGAGGTCGATTTGAACCAAATTTGATATGAGATGATAATGGGTCATAAGTAGTTGATTGATGCAAAAATAAATTTTCTGATTGCCCCGTGGGAACCCCAGGAGCCCAAAATAGGAAAAACCTTAAAACTGCCATATCTCCAAAACTACACGGCACAGAGAATTCTTATTTTGTATAAAGCTTACTTTTATCCAGTAGAATAGAATGGTTAAAAAAAAATCCCTGTCGGTTTGATCACAAGGTACTTTTTTCAGGACTTTGAAAAAGTGCTGAGTCAGCACTTTTTAACACTGTAGGCAATGGGGAAAAGATTATAAAATCTTCTTATCCAGATCCAGCAGGCAGAATCTTTTGATATTTGGTATGCAACATTGTAGGGTGGATCTGATGGAAGTTTGTTCAAATCGGCCCCCTGGGATCATATTTGGGCTCAGTATAGGATCCCGATTTCGAACTTAGTGCATTTCAGGCAAATTTCATAAAAAATCTTCTCCAGATTGAGCAGGCAGAATCTTTTGATATTTGGTATGCAATATTGTGGGGTGGATCTGATTCAAGTTTGTTCAAATCGGCCCCCTGGGTTTATATTTGGGCTCAGTATAGAAGCTTGAATTCGAACATAGTGCATTTCAGGCAAATTTCTTAAAAAATCTTCTTCTCCAGATCCTGCAGGCAGAATCTTTTGATATTTGGAATGCAACATTGTGGGGTGGATCTGATTCAAGTTTGTTCAAATCGGCCCCCTGGATTCATATTTGGGCTCACTATAGAAGCCTGAATTCGAACTTAGTGCATTTCAGGCAAATTTCTTAAAAAATCTTCTTCCCCAGATCCAGCAGGCAGAATCTTTTGATATTTGGTATGCAACATTGTGGGGTGGATCTGATTCAAGTTTGTTCAAATCGGCCCCCTCGGTTTATATTTGGGCTTAGTATAGAAGCTCGAATTCGAACTTAGTGCATTTCAAGCAAATTTCTTAAAAAATCTTCTTCTCCAGATCCAGCAGGCAGAATCTTTTGATATTTGGTATGCAACATTGAGGGGTGGATCTGATTCAAGTTTGTTCAAATCGGCCCCCTGGATTCATATTTGGGCTCACTTTAGAAGCCTGAATTCGAACTTGGTGCATTTTAGGCAAATTTCTTAAAAAATCTTCTCCAGATTCAGCAGGCAGAATCTTTTGATATTTGGTATGCAACATTGTGGGGTGGATCTGATTCAAGTTTCTTCAAATCGGCTCCCTAGATTCATATTTGGGCTCACTATAGAAGCTCGAATTCGAACTTAGTGCATTTCAGGCAAATTTCTTTGAAAATCTTCTTCTCAAGATCCAGCAGGCAGAATCTTTTGATATTGGGTATGCACCATGCTTAGGGGGGTGAGATTCAAGTTTGTTCAAGCCAAGTCCCTGGGTTCATATTTGGGCTCACTGTGGAAGCCTGAATTATAACTTAGTTCAAAATGAGGAATTTTCTTTAAAAATCTTCTTCAGATCCAGCAGTTGGAATGTTTTGATATTTGATATGCAGCATCCTTAGGGGGGTGAGATTCAAGTTTGTTCAAGCCATGTCCCTAGGTCCATATTTGGACTCACTGTGGGAGCTTGAATTGTAACTTAGTTCAAAATGAGGAATTTTCTTTAAAAATCTTCGTCTTCAGATCCAGCAGTCGCAATGTATTGATATTTGGTGTGCAACATCATTAGGGGGGTGAGATTCAAGTTTGTTAAAGCCAAGTCCCTGGGTTCATATATGGGCTCCCTGTGGGAGCCCGAATTGTAACTTAGTTCAATATGAGGAATATTCTTTAAAAATCTTCTTTTTTTTTTAGATCCACTGGTCAGAATCTTTGGATATTTGGTTTCAGCTTTTCTTAGGAGGAGCAGATGCAACTTGTTGAAATCAATTCTCTGGGTTGATATTTAGGCTACCATGTCAGGTGAGCGCCCTCAGGCCCCTTGGGGCCTCTTGTTAAATTTCTTGGGAGTTTAACGTATATTACAGAATATTTATTCTGTTTATCCCCATAGTTACATCTTCACCTTAGGGGTGTTAGGTCGTTTAGTCTTGCATCTTCTATCTGATGTATCGTTTTTTCTTCATATGAAGATCTAGCTTTGCATCTGGTAGCATCAAATTGGTTATTGACTTTGGGCCTTGTTGTGTGCCTGATGTCTTGTTTCCTGTTTTTCTTTTGACGTTGTTTACATTGACAACGTCCTCAATATGTGTAGTATTTCATATTATATTGCTATATAATTGTTGTAAGATTCAATTATTATTATTCTGGTAGTGTAGCTAAAAAACAAATTGGATTTTGTCCACACTTAGGCTCTATCGGGATGCCCTTGGGTGCGTAGGTTCCCTTTGGGAACTTCGGCTTTTCTTCAAAATTTTTTTCAAAACTTTTTTATTTGGGGGAAATTTAATTTTGATTCTGTTGTTCATGTATCTAGTAGTGCTATCGTCTTTAGTCGATGCACTCCTGCGGATTTTTGTCCTACTTGTGTACAGTGGGACTACAATGTTGGTGACTGGTGTCGTAGTAAGTTGTTGGTGGTGAGGTTCCTATGTGGGGCCTCTTCCGCGATATAATATTTTTCAGTTTCTTTTTTCAGAGGAACATGAACATGGTGATGATACTGTGACATCCATCCAAGTGTGTTACCGTCATCACGTTCGGTTGAGCTAAAGAGGAAATAGAGCTAGCTGCAGGGTGCTCATATAAAAACAAGGGATCCTTGCAAGCAGCTAGCTCGACTGGTGAAGTGGTTACTCCATCCGGGGAGCCGTATATACATCCGTGGCGGTTGAGGGAAGTGTGTAGACAGGGTTCCGCTAGGGGAAAATTTGTGGGTCCGGCAGTTTAAAGAAAGTAAAACTCAGACGCTGAAGGCGTCTGCCACACGTGCCGAAGTTGCCATCTTAGATTTGGCAGATTAACCAGAGTTTCCGCTAGGGGAAAATTTGTGGGTTCGGTAGTTTAAAAAAAGTGAAACTCAGACGCTGAAGGCATCTGCCGCACGTGCTGAAGGAACGTGTGTATAGAGGGGGGGTCTGGGTTTTCCCCCTGGAAAATTTTGATTTTTAGGTGCTCTCTGGTGGCTTCTGGGGGCATCCTGGTCGCTAAAATGCTTAATAATTGAAGTGGAAAATATGTATTTTTTCCTTCTACAATTCTCTAAATTCCCACGGACACACAATACTACATCTGGTCGGAGGTTTCATAAAAATACAAACCCAAAACAACACAAAATCCACGAATCCTGACAGTGACTGCGACGCTTGACCTCAATTTTTAGCTTAACTTGACATAGTCAAGATAAGCTATTGCCATCACGCGTGCGGAAGTCTGTTAGTCTGTGAGTCTCTTAGTCTGTGAGTCTGCGACGTCTGTTCACATTTTTCATTAGCACGGGCTACACCCCGCAGTTCTTGTCTGATCGTCACGAAATTTCATATGCAGGTTTGGGGTCATGTCTAGATGAGAACGTCCCCTTTTGGTTGCGATCGGGCAACCGGTATGGCTGCCCGAGCCCAAAACCCGAAAACCATTAGCACAGTCTACAGGTCATATTTATGAAGGGATTTCATTGTAACTTGGTAGGATGCCTCTGTATAATGCCTAGATGAGAACGTCCCCTTTTGGGCATGCTCTATCAACCGTGATGGCTGCCCAAGCCCGAAACCCAAAAACTTTTAGCAGTCTGCAGGTCATGTTTAATGTGGAGGGATTTCATTGTATCTTGGTAGGATGACTCCTTATGATGTCCAGATGAGAATTTCCCCATTTGGGCATGATCTGCCAACCATGACGACTGCCTGAGCCCAAAACCTGAAAACCTTTAGCACAGTCTACAGGTCATATTTATTGAGAAATTTCATTGTAACTTGGTGGGTTGACTTCATACGATGTCTAGATGAGAAAGTCCCCTTTTGGACGTGATTGGGCAACTGTGACGGCTACAGGGGCCCGAAGCCCGAAAACCTTCAGCACAGTGTAGAGGTCATATTTATGAAGAAATTTCATTGTAACTTGGTAGGATGACTCCAAATAATGTCTAGATGAGAACATCCCATTTTGATCGCGATCATGCAGCCTTGATGGGTGCCCGAGCCCAAAAACCTTTAGCATAGGCAAAAGGTCATATTTATGGAAGGATTTAATTGTAACCTGTTAGGTTGACTCCATATAATGCCTAGATGATGACATCCCCTTTTGGTTGTGATTGGTCAGTTGTGATGGCTACAAGTGCCCGAAGCCCGAAAACCGTGAGCACAGTCTACAGGTCATATTTATGAAGGGATTTCATTGTAACTTCTTAGGATCACTCCAGATGATGCCCAGATGAGATTGTCCCCTATGGTTGCGATAATTCAGCCATGATGGCTGCCCGAGCCTGAAGCCCGAAAAACCTTTGCCACAGTCTACAGGTCATATTTATGAAGGGATTTCAATGTAACTTAGTAGGTTAACTTCATATAATGTCTAGACGAGAACGCCCCCTTTTGGACATGATTGGGCAACTGTGACGGCTAAAGGTGCCCGAAGCCCGAAAACCTTTAGCACAGTCTACAGGTCATATTTATGAAGGGATTTCATTATAACTTGGTAGGATGACTCCAAATAATATCTAGATGAGAACGTCCCATTTTGATCGCGATCATTCAGCCTTGATGGGTGTTCGAGCCCAAAAACCTTTAGCATAGGTAAAAGGTCATATTTATGAATGGATTTCATTGTAACCTATTAGGTTGACTCCATATAATGCCTAGATGATGACATCCCCTTTTGGTCTTGATTGGTCAGCTGTGATGGCTACAAGTGCCCGAAGCCCAAAAACCGTGAGCACAGTCAACAGGTCATATTTATGAAGGGATTTCATTGTAACTTCGCAGGATCACTCCAGATGATGCCCCGATGAGATTGCCCCTTTGGTTGCGATCATTCAACCATGATGGCTGCCCGAGCCCGAAGCCTGCAAACCTTTAGCACAGTCTGCAGGTTATATTTATGAAGGGATTTCATTGTAACTTGGTAGGATGACTCCAAATACTGTCTAGATGAGAACGTCCCATTTTGGTCATGATCATTCAGCCTTGATGGGTGCCAGAGCCCAAAAACCTTTAGCATAGGCAAAAGGTTATATTTATAGAAGGATTTCATTGTAACCTGTTAGGTTGACTCCATATAATGCCTAGATGATGACATCCCTTTTTGTTCATGATTGGTCAACTGTGATGGCTACAGGTGCCCGAAGCCCAAAAACCTTGAGCACAGTCTACAGGTCATATTTATGAAGGGATTTCATTGTAACTTCGCAGGATCACTCCAGATGATGCCCAGATGAGATTGTCCCCTTTGGTTGCGATCATTCAACCATGATGGCTGCCAGAGCCCGAAGCCCGAAAACCTTTAGCACAGTCTACAGGTCATATTTATGAAGGGATTTCATTGTAACTTGGTAGGTTGACTTCATATAATGTCTAGATGAGAACGTCCCCTTTTGGACACGATTGGGCAACTGTGACGGCTTCAGGGGCCCAAAGCCCGAAAACCTTTAGAACAGTCTACAGGTCATAATTATGAAGGGATTTCATTGTAGCTTGGTAGGATGACTCCAAATAGTGTCCAGATGAGAACGTCCCCTTTTGGTCACGATCATTCAGCCTTGATGGCTGCCCGAGCCCAAAAACTTGAGCATGTCTATAGGTCGTATTTATGGAAGGATTTCATTGTAACTTGTTAGGTTGACTCCATATAATGCCTAGATGATGACATCCCCTTTTGGTCGTGGTTGGTCAACTGTGATGGCTACAGGTGCCTGAAGCCCGAAAATCTTGAGCACAGTTTACAGGTCATATTTATGAAGGGATTTCATTGTAACTTCATAGGATCACTCCAGATGATGTCCAGATGAGAATGTCCCCTTTTGGTTGCGATCATTCAACCATGATGGCTGCCCAAGCCTAAAGCCCGAAAACCTTTAGCACAGTCTTCAGATCATATTTATGAAGGGATTTCATTGTAACTTGGTAGGTTGACTTCATGTAATGTCTAGATGAGAACAGCCCCTTTTGGACACCATTAGGCAACTGTCTTGGCTACAGGGGCCCAAAGCCCGAAAATCTTTAGCACAGTCTACAGGTGATATTTATGAAGGGATTTCATTGTGCCTTGGTAGGATGACTCTAAATAATGTCTAGATGAGAATGTCCCCTTTTGGTCGCGATCATTCAGCCTTGATGGCTGCCCGAACCCAAAACCCCAAAACCTTTAGCGTAGTCTATGGGTCATATTTATGGAAGGACTTCATTGTAACCCGTAAGTTGACTCCATATAATGCCTAGATGATGACGTCCCCTTTTGGTCGTGATTGGTCAACTGTGACGGATTCAGGGGCCCGAAGCCCAAAAAACCTTGAGCACAGTCTACAGGTCATATTTATGAAGGGATTTCATTGTAACTTTGTAGGATCGCTCCAGATGATGCCCAGATGAGAATGTCCCCTTTTGGTTGCGATTATTCAACCATGATGGCTGCCAGAGGCCAAAGCCCAAAAACCTTTAGCACAGGCCACAGGTCATATTTATTGAGGGATTTCATTGTAACTTGGTAGGTTGACTTCATATAATGTCTAGATGAGAACGTCCCCTTTGGACGCAATTGGGAAACTGACGGCTACAGGGGCCCGAAGCCCGAAAACCTTTAGCACAGTCTACAGGCCATATTTATGAAGGGATTTTAATGTACCTTGATAGGATGACTCGTTTTGGAATAATTTCACTGTAACTTGGTAACTTTTGTTGATATACATTAACTGTGAGGGCCACATACATTAACTGTGAGGTCATATTAACCCACCCCTCAGCTCTTTAGTACAGTGTACACCTCATATTATTTTTATCATAAACAAAGCATACATGGAACAGAAATGAACATATTCCCAATTATCACAATTCTTGTCTTATTTCATAATCCTTTCATAAACATTGAACATTATCCTTTTCATCAAACACAACACACAAGTTAAGCTACAGTTTCATTGACACTTTCATTTTTATACAACCCGATATTCGAAAAGAACCATGATGCGGATGTGTGACATCATGCACGTGCAATTACATCATTTATCGCTTGAAATAAAAGCCAGTGATTTTGGACCAAACACGACAATTTGAGTCCGAAATTTTATAGGCGACATTTAGGATTTGAACTTTGTTTCCCCCTCTCATCTGGGGATTATAAAGTATCAGGTTGTGGCCAATAATAGTAGGCATAGTATACAACATAATAATGCCTATATTACGTGGAAACAAAGGATCCTGAGTGTCATTACGATACAGCATTGTACTTGACAATTTAACCACCAGCTTTCCTGACTGATCATAGTATGATTGGCGGGGGGAATGGGTCTGGTCGACAGACCCACAACTGGTCTAGCGGAAACCCTGGTTTTGATGTGGGTAGAGTGAGCACCTTAAAATAAGGGCTCATCCAGCGACGACGGAAATAGGGAGGATATAGGGAGGAAGTCAGCAAGTTTCTTGTTGGGAGGCTCGGCGAGGTCTAATGGACCTTGAGCGGGAGAGGCACCTCTCTAACCTAACAACATTTGGGGCCAAATGTTGTTATGAGAAACTTGCATGAGCCGGAGCATATGTCCGCCACCGCTCGGGACGCTCTGTCTAGTCTGCAGCCGGGGTCGGCTTCAATCAGGACTTCCTCTGCTACGTTACACAAGCCGGAACCAAGTTTTCTTTTCGGGAGGCTCGGCGAGATCTGATGAGACCGCAAGCGGGAGAGGTCCCTCTCTAACCCAACAACATTTGGGGCCAAATGTTGTTTTGAGAAACTTGCACAAACGGAACATACGTCCAACCACTGCTCGAGACACTCTGTCAAGTCTACAGCCGGGGTCGGCTTCATTCACGGCTTCCTCCACTACGTTATTAAAGCTCACATGACCGCAGTCTAGCTACTCGACTTCATATATCCAGCCACTTGCGTGAAGACAGAGCTATTATTCGCCCATGAAGTCGGACCATTCAGAAGCTAGCACTCCGAGGCATCGATCAAAGGGACGTTCGGGGAAGATGTACCTCCGGATCTTCATCCCAGGAGCAGCAAGCCGCGCTTAAGACGCAAGACCGCTGCTCCACAAGTTTCAGTAACGGTCTGGCTGTCGCAGATCGCACAGCAAATCAGCGCATCCCAGCATATTGCAAGAGCTGTTTCCCACTCCGGAGGTGAGCTGTCGGACGGTGCTGGGTCATTCCAGTCATCTGGAGATGCAGACACCAGGGTCTGAAGACAGAGCATTCTTCACCTGTGAAGTCGGACCATCCAGTAGCTAGCGATCCGAGGCATCGATCATGGGACGTTCGGAGAAGACATGAGCAGGCCGGGGATGAAGATCTATCCCTACCTGCATCATTTGATATATGCTCGGAAGTACTTCCTCTGGATATTCGTCCCAGGGGCAGTGACGAAGAACAGATGACCACTGCTCCTCAAGTACAGCGACGTTCGGAGAAGATATGAGCGGACCAGGGATGAAGAAATGTCCCTACCTGCATCATTATATATATGCTACGAAGTGCTACATCCGGATATTCGTCCCAGGGGCAGCAGCGAAGGTACAGAAGACTGCTGCTCCTCAAGTCTCGGTAACGCAACTGCTGTCGCTGATCGCGCAGCTAATAGCAGCATCCCAGCAAGTGCAAGAGCAGCCTCCCGCAGACTCCAGAGGTGAGCTGTAGGACGGTGCTGGGTCAGTCCAGTCATCTGTACACGCAGACGCAAGGGACCGGATGTCATAGCTGATTCGTCAAATGATGAAAGGGACGAGGAATAGAATTACCCTTCCCTTTCGGAACAGCATAGGGTAGCGATGGACTGCATTACTATCCTACATCTGTTTCACCTGATCAGCATGCTGCGTCTGTTAGAGAGAAACCGCTGTCATCTCTGGAATGATGCGGAGATGCGGAGGAAAGAGGACGTTCTTTCCATTCCGACACTATCTAGACAGGTGTCACAGTCCTTTGGCCGCGTTGACGACGCCATATTCGACCTCTCTAATGCTAGGAGGAAGGCAGTTTCTTATCGACATCTTCAATAATATACCGTTCCTTGGACAACGTTCATTTATAACGGTTGGTGAAGATGTACAGAGAGCTCATCTGCGTTTAAATGAGCAGGCCGGGGATGAAAAAATGTTCCTACCTGCATCATTTAATATACACTTTGAATTGATGGAATGTGTTATCTCATCAAATAAGCGAATCTGGACGTGGTCCTACGCAGATCACCTTACCAGAGTTATGACGCAACGTTTCAATGGGAAGGAATATGAGGACGTTGTTCCTCGCTAAGAGTTCTTTCCAGGGCAGTCATGTATGCCACGTTCAACTCCGCACTGACAGTGGAAATTTGGTGTTGGTAAGACGTGATGCTGCCCTTGTGTCGTCCGCACTTTTAGATGACAAGGTGAAAAGCTCTCTCAGTCGCTCTGGTCACCGGAAATACACTATTTGATGACAAGGTTGCGCTGCTATATAAGCAGGCTACAAGAAGGCTTGCAGACCACTGCTATTGAAGTAGGTGTCTCATCAACACACTTCAGTAGACTGGGGTAAGCGAGGCTGTTCTGCTTCTAAGAAAGCATCAAGAGAATATCTCGCGAGGGAGATAACCCTCTTATATTTACCCCGGAGGTCGTCATTATAGCGATTCGGAAAAGAGGCATACGTCTGATCAAGACTATGGATCAGACCCCCCTAGCCATCGATTAACGGAAGGTATCCATGAGAGACTGGAAGTTAATCACGGAAGTTCCTGTCAAAGAGAGTCTCTACAAGTAAAGGTAAAACTCTGTTATTGGAGGGAACTCTTGAGATGGACGAGACAAGCTGCTTAGGGGGTGGGGGGCGAACGTAGTTTCTCCTTCCATAAGCTTCGTAAGTCGTACAGGTGATGGATATGACCTCCATTGTTTATCAGTGGACGGAAGGTTATCAACTTCACAAGAACTGGACGTTAATAACGGAAGTTCCTTCAAAGAGAGTAGCTCCTAATGGAGGTTAAGGCTCTCTTATTAAGGGAACAACTGAGGTGTTTGAGAATAGATTTCAGTAAATCCACTTGGCGGTAGGTTATCAGAATCGCAATCAAGTGGATAATATTGTGGAAGATTAGTGGATGAGAATAGTCTCGGCAGGCTGGTGGCTATCAGCCCGAGCAAGCTCCACTTACAAGATATACTTGTGGGAGAATCCAAGAAAGGCTTTCCTTCTGGAGGTCCAAGCTTCTATTGAAGAAAAGCATTAGATGTCGTCGAAATTATTCTCCAGTTTTTTATCATCACCTGTTTCTCATCCTGTATCGGGAAGGATAGTGCATAGATAGGCTGAGATATTCCTTGTCAGCAAGGCATTTATGTCATTGTGGATGCCATGGTAGCCTTATGTACGGTTACAGCGGCCTTTTGGGAATTATAGCTGTTAGGAAAATGGCTCATCATTCCCAAATTGTGTAACGATGAATAAAGTCACTAATTACACCGAGATATCGGTCTTCACAGAGAAGAAGACTTCTAGCTACGTTAGTTAGGCTCTGACCGCTGTCTTTTAGGAATAAAGCTGAAAAGAAGTACTGTGCTTTTCGGTTTGTTTTTATCTAGGTGTCATAGACTTAAGTTTTATTGTTCACACCATTGTAGTCTAACTAGAATTATGAGCGAGATTTTTTCAGTATTATGCAGTGACATACCTGAATCAAAAATCTCTTGAGACTGCGGTCTATAATATTGGGAATTTAGGGCTGTTTATTTAACGTTTTTTCATTCCCTACCTTGTGCGATGATAGTTGTAAGTCTCCAGTCAGGGAGCCTTCAGGGTCGCAGCTTACACCAATATATCTGTCTTATCAGCTTTATTATCTTCACGTATAGGAAGACCTTTAGCTGCTTAGCTAGGCTGAGTTTGTTGTCCTATAGGACATAATACCGTTTGTTAGAGGAGGTTATTCTCTCCCAACCGGTATGGTTTGGTGTGAGTTATTATGAAAATACGGTGTATTTGTTATAACTAACACAAGAACGATTCAAGTAATGCAGGTGAGGGGGGTTCGATATGAAATTTTCATCGAATCCCCCTCCCCACCACCAATGTGTTAAGAGGCGATTACAGGACGACATAGTTTCCTTCCCGCAAGCCTTGTATGCATTTAAGTATTTACATGCCTTTCATGGCTTATCGATTGGCGGCTGGGTCGTGTTCTATGGCGACCTCATGGGCACATCCACTTTTTAGTTGATTTGTTCCTGTGGTTGTTCATTATAAGTCATATACAAGCATATGATTCATTATGTCTCCCCTTCCCAAAAGGGAGACATATTGTTTTAGTGCATATTCTTCTTCTTCTTCTCATACAAACTTTGTCCGGGGCATAAATTTTTTGTCTTTTGACCTAGACCCTAGATATTTGGCATGTGGATGTATCACCATGAGCTGGTGTGTCGCGTACCATAGTGACCTTCATGTGACCTTGACCTTTGACCTGAAGGTCAGATTTATGTGCTTTTTAAGGGAAACTTTGTCCAGGGCATAACTTTTTTGTCTTTTAACCTAGACCTTAGATATTTGGCATGTGGATGTATCACCATGAGCCGGTGTGTCGCGTACCATAGTGACCTTCATGTGACCTTGACCTTTGACCTGAAGGTCAGATTTATGTGCTTTTTTAGGGAAACTTTGTCCAGGGCATAACTTTTTTGTCTTTTGACCTAGACCGTAGATATTTGGTATGTGGATGTATCACCATGAGCCAGTGTATCATGTACCATACAGACCTTCATGTGACCTTGACCTTTGACCTGAAGGTCAGATTTATGTGCTTTTTAAGGGAAACTTTGTCCGGGGTATAACTTTTTTGTCTTTTGACCTAGACCTTAGATATGTGGCATGTGGATGTATCACTGTGAGCCGGTGTGTCGCGTACCATTGTGACCTTCATGTGACCTTGACCTTTGACCTGAAGGTAAGATTTATGTGCTTTTTTAAGGGAAACTTCGTCCGGACCAGAACTTTTTTGTCTTTTGATCTAGACCTTAGATATTTGGTATGATTGTCAATATTATTCATGTATATATAATTTGCAGTGCATTAAATAGAAAGGAAGGGGAGACATATGCTTTAGTGTGCTAAAACAGTTTCTAGTTATCAATAAATTGCAAACCTTTGTGTACCAGTTTGTCTGACAAGTCAGTTAACTGGTATTCGGATTATCACATTTCAGATTCAAGGCTCGCGTACATAATATGTGTTTATTAGGCGGACACATTATTGTATGTTATGGGCCTCAGAAAAAATAATGTATTTTGGGGCGGTCCGTGACGAGTCTGTTAATCATAGCTCGATCCATTTCTAAATCCAGGTTATATAGTTTCAGTACACTTTTTACATGGAAATCGAATGGAGATTTCTATGTATTCCGGTACATGTATATTCATATGTCTGGGAGTATTATTATTGGAATTAATTGTATACCTGATCGGGGTCACCTGTGGGTTGCCTTGGAAGCGTGTTTACTCTCCAGAGACCGTTCATTGATATTCTTTTGAACAAGTGTATTTTGTATATATTTCTCACCAGTTTTTGACCTATCTACGTATGCCAACTCCGGTATTCATTCAGAAGCATGCAATTAATTACCGGGATCACCGCTATACCCTCAGCTTCTGAAGTGGAGTGAAGCTCCTATTTTTAGCTCACCGTAGGGAGCTTAGCTTATCACTTGCCATCCGTCGTCCGTCGTTGTGAACATTTTTCAAACGACTTCTCCTCTGAAACCACTGGTCCGATTTTCACGAAACATCATGTGGATGTTCATTACTATATGGAAATTCATGTTTGTTCAAATCAAATGGTCACGTCTCTTGGCGGCTCTATGGGGCATAACTCTGATAGCACCGTATGAATTACAGAAAAATTATTAAAAAATCTTTTTCTCCAGAACCAGTGGGCAGAATCTTTTGATACTTGGTATGCAGCATCTTGGTATGGGTCAGATTCAAGTTTGTTCAAATTAGCCTCCTGGATTCATATTTGGGCTCACTATAGAAGCCCAAATTCGAACTTAGTGCATTTCAGGCAAATTTCTTAAAAATCTTCTTCTCAAGATCCAGCAGGCAGAATCTTTTGATATTTGGTATGCAACATTGTGGGGTGGATCTGATTCAAGTTTGTTCAAATCGACCCCCTGGATTCACATTTGGGCTCAGTATAGAAGTCTGAATTTGAACTTAGTGCATTTCAGGCAAATTTCTTAAAAAGTCTTCTTCTCAAGATCCAGCAGGCAAAATCTTTTGATATTTGGTATGCAACATTGTGGGGTGGATCTGATTCAAGTTTGTTCAAATCGGCCCCCTGGGTTCATACTTGGGCTCAGTATAGGAGCCCAATTTGAACTTGGTGCATTTTAGGCAAATTTCTTAAAAAATCTTCTCCAGATTCAGCAGGCAGAATCTTTTGATATTTGGTATGCAACATTGTGGGGTGGATCTGATTTCTTAAAATCTCCTACGGCTTGATAGCGTGTAACTATAAGTGAAGCTGTTTTGTCTGTAGATTATATCGAATCCTGGATACAGCTTGTTAGCTCACCTGACTTTCAATCAGGTGAGCTATAGTGATCACTCACCGTCCGTCGTCCGACGTTCGTGAACATGGTGTTTGCGTCTTCTCCTCCCAAACTGCTGAACCAATTTAATTGATATTTGAGATAATAGTTAGTTATGACATCGCAATTTGATTTTGTTCAAATCAAGTTGCCTCGCCCATTGGTAGGGCCACACCCAAAAAGTGTGCTGAAATCTTAAAACATCTTCTTCTCATGAACCAGCAGTAGCAGAGACTTGATATTTGATGGGCAGCTTCCTTTTGAGGTGTAGACTCAGATTTGTTCAAGAGAAGTTTGTGGGGCTATATTTGGCGTCGTAATGGGAGGGGAAAGAATATTTGCCCCTCCCAAAATTTCTATTTTCCAAACCGAGAGGCAAATTTGGACCAAATTTGATATGAGGGCTTATTGGGTCATAAGTACTTAATTTATGCAAAAAATTGTTTCCCGTTGCCCCATGGGAACCGCAGGAGCTAAAAATAGAAAAAAATTAAAACACCATATCTCCAAAACTACACGGCACTGAGAATTCTTATTTATTGTGAAGCTTCCTTAGGACCAATAGAATGGAATGGTAAAAAAAATTGCCATCGGTTTTATCATGGGGTACTTTTGGGGGACTTTGAAAAAGTGCTGAGTCAGCATTTTTTTAACACTGTGGGTAATGGGAAAAACATATAAGACTACTTTTCTCCCAAACCACTGCTCCAAAAGCTTTCAAATTTCACATATAACATCTTTAGAAGATTGTTTCACAATTGCCTGGGTCCATATTTGGGCTCTCTATGGGAACCCAAATGTTTAAATTAGTGCAGTATGAGGAGTATTTTTTAAAAATCATCTTCTTCAGATCTACCAATAAGAATCTTTTGATATTTGGTATGCAGCATCCTTATGGGGGTGAGATTCAAGTTTGTTCAAGCCAAGTCCCTGGGTTCATATTTAGGATGAAAATTTGGGGTCCTGTTGCGGACTTAGAAATTTTGGACCAAAATCTGGAAATTTTTGTTGTTGTTCTTTTATGCGTTTCGGTCAATTTTAAGACAAAAAAAAATTATTTTTTTTACACTGAAAATTTGGGGTCCGGGTGGGACTTAGAAAATTTAAGACCAAAATCCGGAAATTTTTTTTTTGTTTTTTATGTGTTTCGGTCAATTTTAAGACAAAAATTTTATTTTTTTTTTACACTGAAAATTTGGGGTCCGGGTGGGACTTAGAAAATTTTGGACCAAAATCTGGAAATCCTGTGTATTGTGTGGGCACAATCGCGTCATTTAGTTGGTATATGCTTTTCTTGGGAGGGGCATATGCAGCTTATTCAAGTCCCTGGTTTGATATTTAGACTACCATGTCAGGTGAGCGCCTGCCGGCCCCCTGGGGCCTCTTGTTTTATTATTGTATTTGGTGTGGTTTGTGGGGGTTAACCTCTCACTCTCGAATACGCCATCCTAATTTATGGGGCTTAGTTCGAACTAGCCTTTAAAACTTGGAACTTGTTACACCCAATCAGCATAGTCATTCATGCTAAGAATAAGAAATTACTGGAATTTGACTCCTTATTTATGATATGTCTTCTCTATTATTGTATAGAGAGACATACATGTAATTCCTTTTAAATTTAATTTTCCTTTCACCTTGGATTTCAAGTTTAGAAACTATGTTGGTCTGCTAATTCTGAAGCCCTAGGCCCTCTGCCTTTTTACGATTCAGCTAGTCTGGGCCATTGGTTTATAGTATAAAAATATGAAAAATTTAAAGTAATTTGTATATTTTTTATACTTACCAATGGCCCAGACGGGGATGGCCCTCCCATGAGTGGGCACTCATACTTCCCCGCTGAGTTATTATGTAGTAAGTTCATCAACAAAGAATGATGTTGGTGCCAGTTTCGGTCACTTCCTGATCGCTGCGCATGCACAGATGGTAAAAATATGGAGGACCAGATAGGACTTTAATTTGCAGTTCGCAAGCAAATTTTGGGGATTGGGGGTTCAAAATTTGTGTTTGGCCCTTAATAACAGTTAGTTTGCACCAGCTAGTCTGGGTCATTGCTAAGTATAAAAAATATACAAATTACTTTAAATTTTTCATTTTCTTGCCAGATCTGACAAACAAGGAAACCTGAGTCTGTTAACTTGCCACCATGCCAATGGATTCTCATCACGATCAACCAGGGGTTCCGAGGAGTAAATGTTTATTTCATCCTGTAGTGATAGTCACTTCAATTATGGGTGGTTGCACCTTTCTCTGCCAACCTTTGTCGGAAGTCCTGATCGAAGATGCTCACTTTCCTACTCTGACTTTGATTGTCAACAGCTTTTGAATGTCCTGCAACAGCTGAATCTGACTCAACAGGTGTAGAAGCTTCAGCTTGTGAACTACGACACCTAACTCAAGCCACTTGTTCAGCTTTTCCATTGTGTCAGTCTCGCCCTCTTTGAACAACAAACGCATACCTTTGATCCAAAGATGTTGAAACTACCAATAGCCGGTTATTCTTGTTCTCCTTGAAACAACGCGACAAAGAATCTTGCATGGTCTGGGTCATAGTTTGTATGCCTTTGTCGTCATCATGTTTGACCAAAGCCTGATCAAGCAAGCACACTGCTGGAATTTCATCGATATTCTGAACGTTTTTGCCAGTGACTACTGGTTTGCAGTTAAAACAGGAATATCATGATCACTTGTGTACTCGGACAGACCTACTCTTTGCTCAACTATCCACTCGAGCGTGTAGTAAGAACTATTTCATCTTGTCTGAACATCTTGAATTATCTTGTATTTCTTGAGGCCATGCTTTTGTTGCAATTTCCTGAGATGATGTTAAGCGAGTGACGAGCGACTGAAGTGTCCTGCAATTTTTCTAGCACTAGCAAACATGTCGTCCACAGAACGTTGTGTAGCAATTCCATCCTTTACGACCAACTGAAGAGTATGTATAAAACCCCCCAAGTGATTGAGCCCAGTCTTTTCACAACCTGATATCGCATTGCTGGCATTATCTCGTAGAATAAGTAGAATATTTTCCTTGGGTATATCCCACTCTTTCAACATCCTTTGAATTTTAGCACAGATAGCATCTCCTGTATAGGACCCCTCAAAAGATGACGCGTTCAGAACACAATGTTGACATGAGAAGTTCTTGTCCATCCAATGCCCTGTAAGGCTTATTAATGAGTTTGATCCAACAGGAGCTGACCAAATGTCGGTTGGCACACAGATAGAATCTGCAGGCTCTAACTTCTTGCTTATTTTCGTGGTTAATTTCTTATATATAACATTACAGCTGAGATGTGTCCAGGAAGGGAGGGTGTACCTGGGCTCTATTGCATCACAGAATCTTCTAAACCCAACACATTTTTATACTAAAACCAATGGCCCAGACTTAACTGGTGCAACCTCAATATTAAATTTTGAACCCCCCAATCCCCAAAATTTGCATACAATACTGAAAATTAAAGGTCCTATCTGGCCCTCCATACTATTAGTACTTGCACATGCGCAGTACCCAGGAAGAGACCAGAATTGGCACAATCATCATTCTTCTATTTGGCCCAAAGTCAGTAACAACTGAACTGACATCTGTGCTTTAAAATCTCGTATTTTTATACTGTACCAATGACCCAGACATAGCTGGTGCTAATTCTCAAAATCTAGGACCAAACACAAATTTTGCCCCCCAATCCCCAAAATTTGCATCTAAAACCGAAAAAATCATGTCCTAAATGGTCCTCCATACTTTTCCTCCAATGCGCATGCGCAGTGTCAAGGATGTCTCGAAATTGGCGCCAATTATCATTCTTTGTTTGGCCCTTCATCATTTCACATCTGACTGATATTTGTGCTTGTAAATCTCAGTTTAAATGATGCCAGACACATAAATATTAGAGAAATGGTGGATCTAAAGAGGAATTAGAAGGAGGAGAAGAAAAATGAGTGGCAGGAAATAATCAGGGCTGTAACTTAAAATTTTTTTATGAAATTATGTTATGTTGCCTAATTTCAAGGCATGGGCCTGTTGTTGTCATTCTTGCTATAAAGTTACACTGCTTGTTCAGTGTTTCCTCTCTCCCTTTCCTTTAAGTCCCCCCTTGCTATTCTCCCATGCTTTTGGCATATTTTCTGTAATATTATTACTAAAATTTCTTGGGAGTTTTAGCTTGGTAACAGAATGAATTCTGTTCTTTTCCCCATGTTTACGTCCTTACCCATGGGTGTTTAGGCGTTGTTTTCTGCATCTACCATCTGATGTTCTGCAGTTTCTTCCCTGGAAGTCTCTGTTTTGCATCAGATAGTGTTGTTATTGGTAACTGATTTCGGGCCATGTTTATCAGTGCCTGGAGTCATGTTTCTGGTGTTCATACACTTCTTTTTTACATTGACAACGGTTTCTGTTGAGAGGGATTTCTTGTCTTTGTATTAGCTTAATCATAACAAGATACATTATTATTATACGTAAGTGTTGCATTAATTTTTTTTGAAATATTTTCTAGGCTTTTTTGGGATCCATTGGGGCTCAACGTTACTTTCAGAAACTTGGGCTTTTCTGAAAAAATATTTTTTCAAAAAATTTTTTTTTGATTTCAGTTATTTTTTCTATGTTAATGGATCATGTTATTATGTATCTTTGTTTTCAGGGGTTGGTGCGAGTACTAGGACTTTTCGTGTTTTTTTCACTGTGAAAGGATATTGTTCAAATTGTAATAAGAGGAAATCTTCCTCTGACTTTCATAATCATTGTATTAATTGCAGTCAGTGAACTCGCACTAACTCCTGTTCAGTATGTGTCAATTGGGATGACAAACATTGGAAACGTGTGTCACAGTATGTTGTTAGCGGGGAAAAGGCCATGCCGGTCCTTTCTCCGCAGGGTCACTCTAGTTTATCAATCTCTATTTCAGAGGAACAAGAACAGGGTGATGTTTCCGTGATGTCTTCCAAAAGTGTGCCTCCGTCGTCACAGTTAAATGAAGAGCTAGCGGCAAAAGTGCTCATGGAAATACGTCAATTGCCTAAGAGGTCCCTAGTAGGATCGACGACATTGGCGTCCGCTAGCTCGCCCGGTGTAGCGACCATTCATCGAATGGCTTGGCAGCCGGGTTCGTCTGTTGCGGTCCAGGAAGGAGATTTGGGTGATGCGAGCACTATAATAAGACAAAGTGCACACCCAGTGACGACGGATCAGAGGAGAGAACGGAGGAAGCCTATTAGTCCGGTTCCTAGCTCGTCCAGGTCCATCCGGGCTGCGAGCAAGAGAGGTCCCTCTCTCGTACAACAACATCTGGGACCAGATGTTGTGGTACAAAACGTTTCGCATTCAGAGCATACATCCGTCGCTCGGGACGTTCCGTTATATAGACAGTCCGGAGAGACTGTCGATATGGCTTCCTCATCCTCACGGCAACGCACACGACCGTACCTTGGCTACGTGACCATGGATATCCAGCCAGCTACGCCGATCAGGGATTCCACGGCGACCAGGTCACGCCATCCGGTAGCCAGGGACACGAGGCCTGTAGACTCCGGACGTTCGCATAAAAGAAGTATGCAGGAGTCAACGTACATGGAGCTTCCAGCGGCAAAGCAACGTAAGACCGCTACTCCACAGGCCTCAGTGACGGACATGCTATCTCAAATAGCACAACTTATCGCAGCATCCCAGGAAAGGACAGAATCTCTGTCGGATCACGAATTATCCGACAACGCTGGGTCGGTACGCTCCGCTGAAGCATCAGGTATGGATGACCGAGAACTTCATAGGGTCCGACAGGATGGCGAAAGGGATTCAGAGGATTTGGAGCTTTCCCTTATTTTCCCTTAAATCCCAGATTTTATCCGGCATTATCTTCCAGAGGTTGTTCCGTCGGACCAGAATGCTGCGATGCCGGATAAGAGACTGATAGCGTCATTGGACACAGAATTTTTTGATCAGTTCAGGGACATCGTCCCTGAGTTTCTGACACAGTCCAATAATGTCACAAGAACATTCAAATTATTGAATGACGCTATATATAAGCTTGCTACCAAAACGGGCAAGTCTGGTTTCTTGTCCACAAATGCTCTAAATCTGCCTTTCATCAATTCAAGGAATAAATTCGAAGCGGCAGGACAGGGCATACCGGGAGTTCCTCTGCATCTAGACGACCAGGCGGAAGACTTAGAATTGTCTATACCGTCGTCTATGTCAATTCCAACCACGACGTTGGAAACGACAATAATGTCTAACAGAGTTAACTTAGACGCTTTATCATACGCAGATCACCTTACTAAGGCGTTATCATTACGTCTTCAAGGGAAACAATTCCAGGATATACAATCCTCATTAAGACTTTTTTCAAGGGCAATAGCTTATTCCACGTATAGCTCCGCCCTTTCAGTGGCAAACCTGGAGTTGGTTAGATGTGATGCAGCCCTAGCTACATCCACGCTCATGGATGGTAAGGTGAAAAACTCTCTCAGAGTCGTTTCGGTCTCCGGAGAGCTTCTCTTCGACGGCAAGCTTTCAGCAATCTATGATAAGATAACTAAGAAAGCTTCGGATTCTCTGCTATTCAAATCTGCTTCCAAAAAGTCGGATACAGCAGAAAAGAGTAAGACAGGCACTTCTGGGACAAGTGCGCCCAAGAGAAGTTCCTATAGAGGTTCCTATGCGTCCTCTAGGTCTTATTCTAGAGACCGTCAAGGCAGCGACTCACGTGGGGGACGTTATTCTGGCCGAGATAACCGGTCAGACATCCCTAGGTCGACGGGGCGAGGTGCGGGTCATGGAGGACGTAGTTTCTCCTTCCGCAAGCCTCGCAGGTCCAGGAGGTGATGGTTTGAACCTCTATTGTGTTCTGGTAGGTGGAAGATTATCGAGTTTTATAAACGAGTGGGCGTCAATTACGGACGACCCCTGGGTTCGAGGGGTAATTTCGGAAGGACTAAGAATATCCTTCAAACGAAAGCCTCCATTAACTCGAAGTCCAAAATGGACTCAGCTTCCGTCAAATCCGCAGAAAAGAGACGCTCTTTTATCAGAAGTACAGTCTCTTCTGAAGAAGAAAGCGGTAGAGGTCGTAGAAGACCAGGAATCACCGGGTTTCTACAGCCATCTGTTTCTGGTTCCGAAACCAGACGGCTCGTTCCGTCCAGTCATAGATCTGAGCTGGATAAACAAGCTGATCGTCGCTCCGAAGTTCTGTATGGAGACAATTCGATCAGTCAGAGCGAGTATTCGGGTGAACGACTATGCTACAAGCATAGATCTTAAGGATGCCTACTCTCACGTCATGGTACATACGGCATTCAGAAAGAATCTACGCTTCGCAGTCTTAGGAGTTGTATATCAGTTCCGAGCATTGTGCTTCGGTTTGAACCTAGCGCCCTGGGCTTTCACTCGAATAATGAACTCGGTAATGAAATATTTCCGAGCTCATTCGTCTGCAGTAACGTAGGCGTATCTGGACGACATTCTTCAGAGGTACGGCAACGAGCCAACGCTTCAGAACGATGTGCAGAATCTGCTTCTATTACTCCGACGTTTCGGTTTTATAATAAACAAGGAGAAGTCGGATCTGGTGCCGTCCAAGTCATTCACTCATCTGGGAATGAGCTTCGAGACGCACAACAATCTCGTTCATCTGCCGTTAACCAGAGCGAAATTAATCAGTTGTTATGCTCGCTATTGTCTTCACTCAGACAAAGTCACAGCGAGAGAGTTCATGAGACTGATAGGTCTGTGCAGAGCCGCTGCAGATCTCATTCCGATGGGGCGGTTACGCACTCGTCCTCTCCAAATTTTCTTGACTCAGAATTGGAGTGTAAAGATTCATTCGCTCGATATAGATGTTCTCTTGTCAAATCAAGTGAAACAAGAGATTCAAACTTGGGCAAACATTCAGTGGTTGACTCGGGGAGTTCCACTGCAGTTGCCGGATCCGAGTTTTACTATTATGACGGATGCCAGTCAAACAGGTTGGGGTGCAACATTGATCCCAACGGATTCGAAGTGCCAGGGTCTTTGGGATCTGCATTTTCTAGGCAAGCACATCAACATCAAGGAAATGATGTCAATTTGGCTTGCACTACGTCATTGGATGAACATTATTCAGAAAGCACATGAACAAATCCTGTCCGACAATACGACAGTAGTAGTGTATATACGGAACCAGGGAGGCACTCATTCCATTCCGTTATTCAATTTAACGGAAAGAATCCTTCTGTTTGTTCTAGAACACCAGGTTCTACTTTCGGTCCGTCATATTCCGGGTCGTCTGAATGTATTAGCAGACTCCCTTTCACGGAAGGGTCGCTTGTTGCCGTCAGAATGGACTCTCAACAAACAGGTATTCAATCAGATTTGCTACCAATGGGAGCGGCCAATGATAGACTTATTTGGGACATACCTCAACAATCAGTTGCAGACGTATGTGTCTCCATGTCCGGATCCCCGAGCATATGCAGTAGACGCTCTATCGATCTCGTTGGACGGAATGATAGGATTTGCGTATCCTCCAGCGCCGTTGATTCAGCAGATATTGCTAAAGATAAAACAATCTCAATGCAAAATTCTGTTGGTAGCATCTCTGTCTCCACAGAGACTGTGGATAAATCTACTCAGGTGTCTGCTGTGGGACTTACCGCAGAAGCTTCCTCCACGAGAGGATCTTCTTTCGCAGGGGAAATCGCGTCAACTACATCTCAACCCGCAAGGTCTCAACCTTTACGTATTTCCGTTGTGCGGTCCTTCTTGCACGGCAAGCATTTTACAGGACGAGCAGTGGATGCAATTTCTAACTGTAGGAGGACCTCCTCTTCGCTAAACTATGCGGCTAAGTGGAAGGTCTTTTGTCGTTGGTGTAGGGATCATTCTGTTGATATTTTTGATCCCTCCATTCCAGACATTGCAAACTTTCTAGTATACTTGTCTGATGAGATCAAACTGCAGCCTGTTACTATTAAAGGTTATAGGTCTATGTTATCTGATACCTATGCACACCATGATAGTTTACAAATTGGATCTAATGTCTCTTTATCTAAATTAGTTAGAAACTTCTCGATAAATAGACCTAGAACCCTTAGATTAATTCCTAAATGGAATTTAGCTTGAGTTCTTCTTAAATTAAAAGAAAAGCCATTTGAGCCTCTTGAGACAGTGGACTTCAAATTCTTATCTTATAAGACAGCATTTCTCTTAGCTTTCGCTTCCGCTAGAAGAGTCAGTGAGCTTCATGCACTATCTGTGGACGATTCTCACTATCGTAGTGTCGGGAACACTATTACCTTTACTACTAATGTTGGATTTTTGGCTAAGAATCAGGCTCCTAATAAATATCCGGAACCTATTGTTATTAAGGCTCTTGCGTCTTCAGACGGGCATAGGTCTTTACTCTGTCCGGTTAGAGCTTTACGTATTTATAAACGAAGACCTCAGTTTATCAGAAAGGGACGAAAACGCTTCTTATTGTCTCTGATGCCTAATAGAAAGGACATTACGGTCCATTCTATTGCTAGATGGATTCAATTAACTATCCGTACTGCTTATGATAATCTATCTTCAACTCAGCAGTCTGTACTTAAGATTTCGGCTCATGAAGTAAGAGCTCTTTCTACATCTTGGGCTTACGCAAATAGTGTTGCTATTACAGATTTAATGAAGGCTGCATATTGGTCTCAGCCATCCACATTCACGAATTTTTATCTCAGAAATATTGAGTCCATTTCTGGAGACCTGCATTGTTTAGGTCCATTCTCTGTTGCTCAGAATGTCGTCCACTAAACAGTTGCAACTATAGTTCCGGCAGTGACTCTGTCCTGCTGCCCTCTTTGCTCTGGGCTATTTGACCCAGGGCAAGGGGAAGGGGGGTGGGGGGTGTTCCCTTAGGTCACCTGCTTTATAGTGAAAAGCAAGGGATACCTCCTCCGGAGTCAGTAATTCTGAGTCGGTACCGGGATGGTTTTAAAGTGTAAAGTTAATGTTTAAATTCATTCATGTCATATTTTTAAAGTGTAGCTTGGTGTGAAGCATTTGTGTATGTCACATGTCAAACAGGCGTTAATATACAATCCTCGGACACTTTTAAAGAGTATAAAGAGTCTCAATTCTCTGGACTGATTTTATTTATTGGCTTACTTTAAAAATAATTAGTATAAGGGGTTATACTGGATGTTAATAGAGAACATGAATGTTATTATGCTCAATTATGGAGGGTGTTGTGTCTTTCTAATTTACCATAAATAAGAAAGATACATGTAAAGCCTAATACTCCTTTTCTCCTCGAGGGGATTACTCTATTATATATAGTTGAGCTTATTGGATTTTCCTCTATGTCCTAGGCCCTCCAGCCTTTTTACTATTCAGCTATGTCTGGGTCATTGGTACAGTATAAAAATGTTAAAAAATTTATAGTAATTTATATATTTTTTTATACTTACCAATGACCCAGACGGGGAACTCATACCTCCCCGCTGAGTACATAGCGCTGACCAGGCACTGCTTGTAAGAATGATAATTGGCGCCAATTTCGAGACATCCTTGACACTGCGCATGCGCAGTGGAGGAAAAGTATGGAGGACCATTTAGGACATGATTTTTTCGGTTTTAGATGCAAATTTTGGGGATTGGGGGGCAAAATTTGTGTTTGGCCCTAGATTTTGAGAATTAGCACCAGCTATGTCTGGGTCATTGGTAAGTATAAAAAATATATAAATTACTATAAATTTTTTAACTTTTGAAGATGCCAGACACAAATCAATGATGGTTTTCATGGAATCAACAGTGTAGCAGGATGCTGGAAGTGAATAACGGTGGTTTCGGATGTTCAGGGCTATAACTTTATAATTTTTATGTAAAATTATTCATGTTCCCCAATTTCAGGATATGCTTCTGAACGTTGTCATTATAATATGACTCCACTGTTGTTTTTTAGTATTACTTCCCTTCCCTTTCCTGAACACTCCTGTTATACTCCCAAGCTCTCTCGGCTTTTTTATTGAAGAATTTTTTATTAAATTATTAGGAGTTTAACTTGTAAAACGGACAGGTATTCCATTTATTCCCTATGTTTACGTCCTGTTCATTCTGTTTAGGACGTTTTGTATTCTTGCATCTTCTACCAGATGCATTGTTTTTAGTCGAGTTGTGACGAAGTCAAACTCGACTTATGGTTTGATGAATGGCGGTTGGGTGGTTTCGTAAACAATTGGTTTCCGGACGATAACTTGATGATGGTTCGACCTAAGTTATGAAACTTCATAGGTAGGTTGGCCTCAGTGAGAGGAAGAACCCTATTTATTTTGGAATCACTAGGTCAAAGGTCAAGGTCACAGAGACCTTGAACATACTAAATCATAAATAATTGGTTTCCGGATGATAACTTGACTATGATTGGACCCACATTCATGAAACTTCATATGTAGGTTGGCCTTTGTGATCGGAAAAACCCTATTTATTTTGGACTCGCAAGGACAAAGGTTGAGGTCACAGTGACCCTGTACATAGTAAATCAAAACAATTGGTTTCCGAATGATAACTTGATAATGGTTTGACCCACGTTCATGAAACTTCATAGGTAGGTTGGCATCAGACGGAGGAAGAACCCTATTTATTTGGACTCGCTACATAAAAGGTCAAGGTCACAGTTGCTTTCAACACAGTAAATCCGTAAATTTGTTTCTGGACGATAACTTGATAATGGTTCAACCCACTTTCGTGAAACTTCATAGGTAGGCTGGCATTAGTGAGAGGAAGAACCCTATTTATTTTGTACTCGCCAGCTGAAAGGTCAAGGTCACAGTGACCTTCAGCATAGTAAATCGTAAACAATTGGTTTCCGTATGATAACTTGATAATGGTTTGACCCACATTCATGAAACTTCATAGGTAGGTTGACATAGGTGAGTGAAAGACCACTATTCATTTTTGACTCGCAAGGTCAGAGGTCAAAGTCACAGTGACCTTGAACATAATAAATCAAAAACAATTAGTCTCCAGATGATAATTTGACAATGGTTCCACCCAAGTTCATGAAACTTCATAGGTAGGTTGGCATTGGTGCAAGAAAGAGCCCTATTTATTTTGGATCACTAGGTCAAAGGTCAAGGTCACAGTGACCCTTCACATAGTAAATTGTAAACAACTGGTTTCCGGATGATGAGTTGATAATGATTAAACCCACTTTTGTGCTGTCACAACTTGACGTTGAATCGGTGATCCCATCAACATTTTTTCTTCATATGAAGATCTAGCTTTGCATCAGGTGGTTGTTGATCGGTTACTGACTTTGGGCATTTGTTATGCCTGTTGTTTGTTAGTTTCCAGTTTTTCCTCTTGACATTGATGTCTGTTCAATAATGTTTTGGATTCATATTAATTCAGTTTTAAGTTAAAATTTAAAAAAAAATTTTCTGCATTATATATCTTATTCCGGTAGTTTAGCTTTAATTAGTTAGTGCTTGTCCACACTTAGGCTCTATCAGGATGCCCTTGGGCTCATGAGGTTCCCTTGGGGTCATTTAGGCTTCATTCAAAATTTTTCGAAAATTTATTTCAGAAATTTTTGTTATTGACTATGTTATGTATCCTTGCGATGTTTATTCTGTATTATTATTGGGAGTGCAGCCGACTTATGTTTTTGGCTTCATTATTATTATATCCATTATAATAATTGGTACTTAGTGTAAGTCCAGGAAGCCTTGGGATTAAAGGCTCGTTGTTTGCCGATAGTCGCGGCACTCCTTAAATACTTGTACTATGGGATGCGAACATTGAAAACGGGTGTCGACCTGTGAGGTGGGCAGTGAAGTTCCGATGTAGGAGCTTTCACTGCTGGCTAATACTAGTCTTTCAGTCTCTTTTTCAGAGGAACAAGAACATAGTGATGGTACTTTGACACCTGTCCGTTACATGCTGCCGTCGTCACACTCTGATGAGTCCCGCTCTGATGATTAAACAGAGCTAGCTGCCAAGGTGCCCATGATATTTGCACAGGATTAAAGCCATTAGAAGCTTAGTTCTCTGCATGCAGCTAGCTAGACCGGTGAAGCGGTCGTCCCTATATGGGAGCCGGGACGCCGGGTGGGTCCGTTGCGGTTGAATAGTATAATGTGGGTAGAGTGAGCACCTTATAATATAAAGCTCCCCAGTGACAATGGCAAAAGGAGAAGAAGCCTGAATGTTTCTCTACAGGTCTCTCAGTGAGATCTGGGGTCAGATCATGAGTTGGAGAACCCACTTCATCCCATTAGCTGTTGGGGTCGACTGTGTCTGTTGCGAGAAACTATGAGTCGGAACATGGTTTGGGATGTTCCTTCCACACTGCAGTCGGGGTCGGTAGCAGTTATGGCTTCTTCTTACATGGAAGCACACACAAAGGGGATTAGCCTACAAACGGGATACTCGGCGAGATCTTGGGTCAGATCGCGAGTTGGAGCGCATTCTCCATCCTGTTAGCCGTCAGGGTCTACTGTTTTCTGTCGTGAGAAACTTCAATGAGTCAGAGCACCCATCTGAAATGTGCGAGTCAGGATGCTCCTTCCACACTTCATCTGGGGTCGGCTGTTGTTACAGCTTCCTTTTCTTCAATGGAAAAACACCCTAAGGGGTAGAAGCCTACAAGTTTCTAAACAGAACGCTTGGTGAGGTCTGGGGCCAGACCGCGAGCTGGAGAACCCTCTCCGTTCCGGCAGCAGTCGAGGTCGACTGTTTTCAATTTGAGAAACTGTAGTGATGCCCGTTCTCGCTTGAGGTTAGGGACGCTCCTTCCTCACTGCAGCAGGGGACGGTTGCAGCTATGGCTTCTTCCTCTGCTTCATCGATGAAGCACGTTAGACTGCAGACTAGCTATCTGACCTTGCATGTTCATGCTGTTCCACGGAGATGTTCCCAGTCTTCACCACTGAAGTTGGATTAACCTGTAGCTAGTCGTTTGAGGTATTTTTATATGGGACATGCGTCGAAAGATCTGAGGTCAGATCTCTGTCCCGTGAGCAGCATATGGTGAAGAAACGGATAATCTCTGCTCTGCAAGCCTCGTTCACGTATTTGCTGTCGCAGCTTATCGCAGCATTCCAGTAGTTGCAGGTTCTGCTGTCAACAGGCTCTGGTAGTGAGCTGTCGGACGGTGCTGGGTTGGTCCAGTCGTCTGTACATTCGGATGATGTTGTCCATGTTTTCAGATGGAACATTCAGATGGTGAGAGGGCTACGGAGATTAATTCTCCATCCCTCATGGAACGGCCCATTAAGACTATGAATTTTTATTCATAAGCTCTTCGAATTTTGTTCCATCTGAACAAAAGTCTGCATTCGCTAGGCAAAAAACAGCTTAAGGTACCGGGCGAAGGAAAGACGAAGATTTTTCCTTCCTGGATATTTTGGCTCAGGTATTGAAGGCTTTTGATCCGATTAATGATGCCGCCCTTGGCTTAGCAGTAGTATAAGAAAGGCAATGATCTATTCCTTACGAATAGAAGATCGATAGCTCATAGATAGGCTGCGACAGCTGTCTTGTTTGGAATAGAGCCATTAGAAGGAATAAGTATATCTTTTCCATCTTGGTGTTGTAGTCCAAGGCGTCTGAGGCATTTAGTGCTATTGTGGATGCCATAGTAGCCTTATGTACTGTTGGAGCGGTCTTTTCTTATACATTAGCTGCTAATGTCGTAAGTCTCCATTTAGTGAGCTGTCTAAGGCCGCAGAATGACACACAGATGTCAGTCTTCACCGATATATGACTTATAGGTTGTGTTAGCTACGCTGAGACCGCTACTTTTTTTTGGAATGGGGTCGTTAGAAGGAAAGATTAAGTTTTCCTTCACGGTGTAGTATTCCTGGGCATCACAGGCAGTTAGTCCTATTGCTGTCGCCTTAGTTTGGCTTATGTGAATTAAGAGCGGTCTGTGTTTATATATCATTAGTGGCTAACGTCATAGTGGCCTTATAAATTTTACAGCAATGTTTTTCTTATACATTGTGGCTAACGTTATATGTCTCCATTTAGTGAGCTTTTCAAGGCCGCAGGTGACACAGATATTTGTCTTCATGGAGATGAAGGCTAATAAACTGCATTAGCTAAGCTGAGACTACTGTCTCTTTTGAATTATGGCCATTAAAAGAGTGGTCCTTTATTCCTTATCTTGAGCGACTAATGTTGTAAGTCTCCGTTTAGTGAGCTTTCAAAGTCATAAGTTTCACCTAGATATCTGTCTTCACGGGATGAAGACGTATTAGCTGCTCTAGCTAATCTGAGACTGCTGTGTCTTTGGAATTAGTTGCTGTTAAAGGAAAGAATGCATTGTTTCCTTCTCGGTGTTGTATTCTTAAGAGTCTGGGGCTTTTAGTCCTTTTGTTGATGCTTTATAAGAATCAAGTGGGGCCCTTTTTCCCTTAACTTGAGCGACTAACGTTGTAAGTCTCCATCTAGTGAGCTTTCAAAAGTCACAAAAATTACACCGAGATATCTATCGTCACAGAAATGAAATCTTCTAAGCTTCCTTAGCTAGGCTGAGACCGCTGCCTTTTGGGAATAGAACTGCTAAATTCCCCGCGGGAACCCCAGAAAGTGAAGCAGTGCCTGTTCTTTGCTGTCAACAGGCTCTGTTTTACTGGTAAAATAGGACCCAGTCACCAATGCTTGGGAGGTGCAAACCCTCTCTAAAATGGGCAACATGGCTTATTAATGCCCACCCCTGGTCTTTAGTGTTGTGGTCATGATTAGCCATTGTGCAAAAATATATGATCTTAAACACCAATAAATAAATAAATAGAACCGCTAAAGGAAAGAGTTTATATTTTCCTTCTTGGTGTTTTCCTTAGTGTCACAGACTCTAGTCTTATTGTTGACACTATAGTAGCCTAGCTGGAATTATGAGCGGTGTTTTTTCCCTATGATTAGCGGCTAGCATTGTAAGTCTCCTTTAGTGAGCTTCTAGGACTGCAGTTAACAGCCATTAATTGTCTTCACGAATAGGAAAACCTTGAGCTGCTTCAGCCAAGCTGAGACCACTGTCCTATTGGACAAGGTACCGTTACAAGAGAAGAGTTTGTTATCCCCTTAACGGTATTGTTTTTGTGTTAGTTGTCTGAGGCTTTTAGCCCTTTTGATGACGCCATATTAACCTAGTGTGATTAATGAGTGTTCTTTCGAATGCCTATAGTTAACTCCTTTTTAGGAATTTATTTCCTGCTATTATCAGAACGAGGCGCAAGGAGTTCATCTAGCTTTTTATGATCGGGTGCCGGAACATAGTTTTTTGTCTTCCGCTTCATTTTTATCAAATCTATTGTTGTGGATTATATTTCCACTTGGTGGATTGGATATTATTTCTATATGGTGTATTATTTGGCGCCATGGCAAACCGTCTTGATTTCAAGGGATATGTTGACGCTGTTTCAGCAGGTATATTCCATGCAATAGTGGCATGTTCTTCACGTCCCCCCTCCGTCCTTAGTGGCATTGTGGATCGGTCAGAAGTGAGGGATCCCTACAGTTTCTATACTATTCTAGATAACTAGCACTAAAGCTTTACAAGTCACACCGGGTTAGTTTGATTATGCTTGCTTTGACTGACTTTTAGCTTCTTGCTGTATTACTCTTTATCGAGAATAGCAGCAGCAGTCCAGCTTTGGGAATGTTGCGTGAAGTTTCTTTTTCATAAAGTGAAAAAGGAATTTGTCACTGTTCCAAGCTTTAATATTTCTGCGCCGGCCTTACTTATCTAGTGATTCAAGTAATGTGTGTGTGTGTGAGGGGGAGGGGGGGGGGGAGGGGGGGGGGGTTGGTTCTATATAATTTATTTGTCGACCCCCCTGCACCAATATGTTAAGAGGCGATTACAGGGCAAGACATAGTGCTCTTTCTGTAAGCCTCGTACGCATTCAATTATATGCATGTCTTTCATTGCTCTTGAGATTGGTGGGTGGGTTGTGGTCTTATGGCGACATCAGGGGCGCATCCACTCTTTAGTTGGTTTGCTTCCTGTGGTTGGTCATTCATAAGTTGTATATGAGCATATGATTCCTGAACAGTAACTGTTTTTGGATTCCGAATTCTTTCTTGAATACATTTGGTTGATATTGCTAGCTTTTGTGTACCGGTGTGGCAGGCCTGTCGGTTATGTGGGCAACATTCACCAAATGTGGCAATTAGTCCACTTGAAGAAGTTTCGCTCAGAGTTGTCTGCTTTTCTTACAACGTATGAGTCTTTCCTCAGGTGAATCGCATTAATGTTGTTTTATTCCTTCAGTTTCCTGGTTAGTTTTTGTATCGCTCCGTCACGCCGAGGGTACAGGCAGGATTCTGTGGATTGCGAGCATAATATGTAGATATTATTAGGCAGATGTATTATTGAATACATTCTCTTAAAAGTCTTGCTCTACGTTAGTATAGAGCTTACGAGAATTTTGGGGCTAGTTGGATCAGTTATGGAGTTTCCAACAGGCCGTCTATGCATACACTCTCTATTTTTGGCTTCACTATTCGGAGTGGTATGTTTTTTCTCCGCAGTCATTGGTTTTAACGGACCTAGGGAATAATGAATTATTTGGGGACGGTCCGTGACCATGTTCTGAATCCAGTTTTCAACCGGAAGCAGTACACAAGGAAAATTCCTATTCTCATATAATTGAACGGTTACAATTTGGAGGTTTATTATTGGAATTAATTGTACACCTGAACATGGTTGGCTCAGAAGCGTATAAGTTCTGTCAGATAACTTTCCATTAGGATTCAATTGGACAAGTTTAAGGTTGTACATATTAATATCACCAGTTTTTGACCTATCTACATATTCCGGATGTGGCATACGTTTAGAAGCTTGCAATTTTAATAACCGGGATCGCCACGATAAAGCCTTAGCTGCTGATGTGGCATTAAGAACCAAAAAATTAATAATAATTAATAGCCGGGTGCCTTTTAGGCGAATATATATATTATTCGGTACCACTTTTTCACTGATTCCCGACCACTTCCCTCTTTGTTTTGAAGATTATTCCTTCAGAAAAAGGGGGAGTGGGAGATGTTCTCTTTACCTCTTCTGGCCTTATAATAAGTGTGTAACTATGAGTGAAGCTGTTATCGTCTGTAGATTAATCTGATCTTATGTACAGCTTGTCACATTATATATGGCGTGTGTTTGTGGACGTTAGTCTCTCACTCTCAGAGAAGCCTTTCGTAACTTTAAGTGTCTTATTCTGGACTAGCCTTAAAAATGGGGGCTTGTTACACCCAATTAGCGTAATCATTTATGCTAAGTAATAGGGAATTACTTGGATATTGCTCTTTAGTTTGGTGGTATATCTTCTCTATTGTTGTATAGGGAGATATATAGGTAATTACTTAAAATTTTAATCTCCTTTTCACCTTGGGAGTTCTAATGCAGGCTAAGGAGCTGTATTTTGGTCTGCTATTTCTTTAAATTCTCGGCCCTCTGCCTTTTTACAATTCAGCTGAGTCTGGGCCATTGGTTTTGGTATAAAAATATAAATTTAAAGTAATTTGTATATTTTTTATACTTACCAATGGTCCAGGTGGGGATAGTCCTCCCATGAGTGGGCACTCACATTTCCCTGCTGAGTTGTCACTTCAGGAGGCACAACCAGGAAGAATGATGTTGGCACCAATTCCGGTCTCTTCCTGAGTACTGCGCGTGCGCAAGTACTAAAAGTATGGAGGGCCAGATAGGACTTTTAATTTTCAGTATTGTATGCAAATTTTGGGGATTGGGGGGGGGGGGGGGGGGGGGGTCAGAACTTGTGTTTGGACCTCAATAATATAGAGGTTGCATCAACTGAGTTTGGGCCATTGGTTAGTATACAAATTACTTTAAATTTATCATTTTCAGTGATAGAAAAGGACTCCAACTTGAGTGCTATAATTTCTGCAAGCTTGATTTTTAGTGCCTGTGTACGGCGATCATTTGGGGCCCAGGGTTTTGATCTACCAATGGCTACATCAATTGTCATTTGATATGCCTGCTTTACTTCAGACATGGTGCTAGCAGAAACACTGGCTTGCAATTTTGCCCTCGTTTCTTCAACATCTCGCGCTTTTTCAGCTTCAAGCTCCTTGAATTCCTTCTGATGGAGGGCACGCAAATGATTTCGTAAATTAGTTGTAGAAAACTTTTTTGCTTCTGTGCCACCACATGAAATTAATTCTCCACAGACACAACATTTTGCCTTTTGTTCTTTTGGTAATTTGATAATGAAATATCTCCATAATTTACTTCGTTTTTTCGATTCAGACATTTTTAATTTTGTGTTATTAGCTTTGCCATCCCAGCATAAAAAATGAAAGTCTGAATGAGACATCAAAGAGTGTGTTGAATCACTGTCATTGGATATCATGATTCCATGCACCCAAGAACCCAGTGCAGTAAACTTCAGAGTGGTGCCAACTATTTGATCATGTCTTGTAATGTCACACTGTGCAAATTGCTTGGGTGGGGAGAGTCAAGAGATGAGGGGCTTTGTGAACTGTGGTGCATGTAGTATAACCAGTATTGACCCCATTGCTGCTGATATTGTGCTTTTAAATATTTGTAATTGGTGATTAATCAATGAAACATAGTTGCAAAATAGGTGCCAACAGATTTTATCTGTGTCCTATTGAAGCTATAGGAATCGGCAGTGAAATAATCGGTAAATTGCAGGTTTTGATAATCAGTTCATCACTAATTCAAATGGATGTTTTTTCACTTGTCTAAGCTTCGATATTTATTAGACGACCAAATGTGAAAATAATTGGCTTTAGTCAGTACGGATTTTGAATGGTTAACAATAAAATGAGTACAAAAAATTTTTATTGCAGAGGGAGGTGCCTGAAAAACATGATTTTAAAAAAAATGGCCTTAGGGTCATCCGTGTCTGAAATTTCCATGTTTCTAGATGTTTACAGCCCCATACAAATGTTAATAATGCCCCACAATTCTGTGGTTTAGAAAGACAAACTGTTTGTGACTTTTCATGCAGCTGAGGAAAAAATGCACAAGTGAATTAACCACAAATATTTTGATGCTTGATATGGTGAGCTTGACTTCATTCTGAAGATAAACTTTCTGAACCATCAGCCACCTTGCTTAAACCTTAAGGCCCTGGACAAGTGTCATGAATTCTCACCAGCCCACAGCCTCTGTACAACCAGTGGCTTCACAGTGATTTATAGTCTAGTCTTGGCTGCTTTAACAGGCAGCCAAGACTTAACTGCAAACCACTGCCTACCTAATTTGTCTGTTGTCAACAGGACCTCCTCATGATGGCATGTTAAGGGCACCTGTTCTGAGGTCGTAAAGTCAGAAGTAGTTAAATTCTGAAGGATTAGAAACATAACATTTATAACCCATTATCCGATTTGTCATTTAACCCTTTACCCAACATGAAACAATACTTAAAAAACAAATTCTTCAACTCAAATTTTCAGTCTTTTTTCATTTTTTGCCTAAAAACATAGTTTTTGACCTCCTGATTGGAACGATATAATTCCATTGAGGGGTCATAAGTTGTGTATTCGAGATGAAAAATTGAAAACGTAACCAAATTTGAATGGCAGTTGTCATGAATAGTGATGGCAGGTTTTGGTTGTTTTGTTTGGTAAAGGATTAAAGCTCTTTGGGTTCTGTCACAAAAGATATAGTGCTTTATGTTTTTAGCTTGAACATTGTTGGTCCATCATCCCATCATTGTTGAACATGGTATTCATGACTTCTTCAAAGACGCTGAGCCGATTTCAGTGAAATAAGATGATCGTTTGTTTTGGTATTGCATTTTGATTTTGTACATCACCTGTCCATCATCTCATCATCCATGAACATGGTATTCATGACTTCTCCAAAACTGCTGAGCCAATTTCAGTGAAATGAGGTGATTGTTATACCACCCACTTGAAAAGTGGGCGGTATATAGCATTCATGGTGTCCGTACTTCCGTACGTCCGTACGTCCGTGATGCTTTGGGGGTACACATCTGCTATCCGCTACTCCTCTTAAACCAGTGGGTGGATTTCATTGAAACTTACAGGCATTCTTTTCTATACATTATAGATGTGCACCTCCTATTTTGCTTTCAGGTATTTTTATTTTTTACTCTTTCCCAAAGGGCGAAATGAACTTAGCCAAATTGTTGTGATGCTTTAGGGGGGTACACTCCTGCTATCCGCTACTCCTCTTATACCAGTGGGCGAATTTCATTGAAACTCTCAGACATTCTTTTATATACATTATAGATGTGCACCTTCTATTCTGCTTTCAGGTATTTTTATTTTTTCATCTTGCATGCTCTTTGTAATATTTACCCTTTCTCATATTGAAAATTGCTCTCATGTTTTCAGAGAACATACAGATGTGCTGTGTATATTAAATACTTTTTTACTGTTGTGAAATGTTTCTTGGTTGGAGTGGGTGGTATCTTTAGTGAGCAGTGCTCACAGTAATTCTAGTTTGTTTTGGTATTGCATTTTGATTTTGTACAATTCAAGTCACTCCATCTCATTTCTTGGTGGAAAATGCCCCCAAATTTTGAAAAAAAATATCTCATGAGCCGAATTGTAGAATGGTTTTATATTTGGTGCAGAGCTTTCTTTTAAGGATAGAATAATGTTTGTTCAAACAAAGTTTGTAGGACTATATCTGCCTTTGTAATGAAGGGGCAAGATTTTTGGTCCCACTCAAAATTTTATATTTTTATACTGTACCAATGACCCAGACTTAGCTGGTGCTAAACTCCTTAATTCAGGGCCAAACACAAATTTTGCCCCCCCCCCATCCCCAAAATTTGCATCAAAAACCACAAAATACATGTCCTATATGGTCCTCCATACATTTACTCCTCTGTGCATGTGCAGTGTCAAGGAGGTCCCGAAATTGGCGCCAATTATCATTCTTTGTTTGGCCCTCTCAACAGTTACACTTCACTGTTATTTGTGCTTCCAAATCTCAGTTTTCATGATGCCAGACACATTTTGATGAGAGAAATGGTGGAAATAAAGAGGATATATAAGGAGGAGAGGAAAAAATAGTGCAAGAAAATGTTCAGGGCTGTAACTTATAATTATTTTATGAAATTATTTCTAGTTGCCTTTTTTCAAGGCATAGCCCTGATGTTGTCATTCTTGCTATGAAGTACCATTGTTTGATCAGTGTTTCCTCTCTACCTTCCTTATTCCCCCCTAGCTATTCTCCCATGTTTTGGCTTATTTTTTGTAATGTTTATTACTAAAATTTCTTGGGAGTTTTGGCTTGGTAACAGAATTATTTCTGTTTTTTCCCCATGTTTACGTCCTCACCCTAGGGGTGTTTAGGCATTTTGGTCTGCATCTACCATCTGATGTTCTACAGTTTCTTCTCTGGAAGCCTCTGTTTTGCATCAGATAGTGTTTTAATTGGTAACTGATTTCGGGCCAGGTTTGTTCAGTGCCTGGAGTCATGTTTCCGGTTTGTTGACACTTTTGCTTAGATTGACAACAGTTACTGCTGATAGTGATTAATTGTCGTCTGCATTTCTTATTCATAGCAAGATACATTATTATTGTCCGTAAGTGTCTCATTAATTTTTTCAAAATGAATTTAAATTTTTGTCCACACTTAGGCTTTTTTGGGATCCATTGCGCTTGGGGTTCCCTTTGGGAACTTGGGTTCTTCTGAAAAAAATTTTTTTTTTTTTGAAAAATTTTTTTCTTTTCGAATCATTATTTCTTAATGAATATAATGGATTGTTGTATTATGTATCTTTATTTTCAAGGATTAGTGCGAGTACTATGATTGTTTACCTTTCACAATGAATGAGTATTGTTCAAATTGTAATAGGAGGAAATCTTCCTATGATTCTCATGATTTCTGTATTAATTGTTCTCTCTGTACTCGCACTGATCTTTGTTCTGTGTGTTTCAAATGGGATGACAAACGTTGGAAACGTGTGTCACGGTATGTTGTTACTGGAGAAAGGTCCATGCCGGTTCTCTCTCCGCAGAGTCACTCTAGTATTTCACTCTCTTTTTCAGAGGAACAAGAACAGGGTGATATTTCCGTGATATCGTCCAGAAGTGTGCCTCCATCGTCACATACAAGCGAAGAGCTAGCAGCAAAAGTGCTCATGGAGATTCGTCAATTACCCGAAAGGAACCTGAAGGGGTTGACGTCCGCTAGCTCGACCGGGGTTGCGTCCATTCGCCGAATGGGGCAGCACCTGTGTTCATCCGTTGCGGTCCAGCAGAGAGAGTCGGGTGTTGCGAGCACTATAAAACATCCACGTTCACACCCAGTGATGACGGAAAGGTGGATGGATCGCAGGAAGCCAGACAGTCTGGTGTTTAGCTTGTCCAGCTCGGCATGAGCTGCAAGTGAGAGAGGTCACTTTCTCATACAGCAGCATCTGGGACCAGATGTTGTAGTCCGTAGCGTTACGCAGTCGAAGCATACGTCCGCCGCTCGGGACGCTCCGGTATATAGGCAGTCCGGCGAGGTTACCTATAAGGCTTCCTCATCCTTACAGCAGCACACTCGACTGCACCCTGGCTACGTGACCAGTGAATTACAGTCAGCTTCGCCGACCAGGGATTCCATGGCGACCAGGTCATGCCATCAGGTAGCCAGGGATACGAGGCCTTCTACATCCGGACGTTCGCGTAAAAGATGTATGCAGGATACAACGTCCAGGGAGCTTCCGGCAGCTAAATCCAGTAAGACCGCAGCTCCCCAGGCCTCCGTAACGGATGTGCTATCACAGATAGCAAAGATAATCGCAGCATCCCAGCAACTGGCAGAGCCTCTGTCGGAACATGAAATATCAGACGATGCTGGATCGGTGGGTTATGCCGCTGGATCGGGTTCGGACGACCGAGATTTCCATGAGGTCCGGCAGGATGGCGAAAGGGATTCCGATGAATTAGATATTTCCGTTTCGGAACAACATCAAATAGCCGTAGAATTCATCCGGCATTACCTTCCATAAGTTGTTCCGCCGGACCAGAATGCTGCGCAGCCTGATAGGAGGGTGATATTGCCTCTGGACACCCGATTTTTTTAATCGGTTTAGGGACATTGTCCCAGAATTTCTATCACAATCCAAGAATGCCTCTCGGATTTTTGAATTATTGAATGACGCTATTGATAAACTTGCCAACAAGATGGGCAGGTCAGCCTTCCTACTGGCATCAGCTCTACAGCTTCCATTTTTTAATCAAAGGAACAAGTTTGATACGGAAGGTCAGGGCATCCAGAGAGTTCCTCTGCGTTTAGACGACCAGGCTGAAGACCTTGATATATCCATGCCGTCGTCTATGTCACTTCCGTCGTCAATGATGGAAACGATGATATCGTCTAACAGAGCTAGTTTAGACACTCTTTCCTACGCAGATCACCTTACCAGAGCGTTGTCATTATGCTTTGAAGGACCAGAATTTCAAGACGTACAAACGTCTTTAAGAGTTCTGTCCAGGGCCATAGCTTTTTCCGCGTATAACTCTGCCCTTGGAGTGGCAAATCTGGAGTTAGCTAGTCGTGACGTGGCCCTGGCTACTTCCACACGCGTGGACAGTAAGGTGAAAAACTCTCTTAGAGTCACTCCGGTCTCTGGAGAGTTTCTCTTCAGTGGCAAGCTTTCTGATATATATATGATAAATTAACAAAGAAAGCTTCGGACTCTCTGCTGTTTAAGTCTGCTTCCAAGAAATTGGAACCAATAGACAGGAGTAGGCCAGGCACTTCCGGGACGAGTTCGTCCAGGGGAAGTTCCTATAGAGGTTCCTAAGCGTCCTCTAGGTCTTACTCTAGAGACTGGCAGAGTAGCGACTCGAGTAGGGGCCGTTACGCTGGCTGAAATAACTGGTCAGACGCCCCTAGGCCGACGGAACGAGGTGCGGGTCGCGGAGGACGTAGTTTCTCCTTCCGCAAACCTCGCAGATCCAGGAGGTGATGGTTTAGACCTCTGTTGCGTTCCGGTGGGCGGAAGACTGTCGAGTTTCTCAAGCAATTGGGAATCAATTATGGAGGACCCTTGGGTTCGAGGGTTTTTTTCGGAAGGACTAAAACTGTCCTTCAAAGGCAAACCTCCATTAACTCAAAGTCCAAGATGGACTCAGCTTCCGTCAAATTGTCAGAAAAGAACGGCACTTCTATCAGAAGTCCAGTCTCTTTTAATGAAGAATGCGATAGAGGTCGTAGAAAACCAGGAATCTCCAGGTTTCCACAGCCATCTCTTTCTGGTTCCGAAGCCAGACGGCTCGTTCCGTCCAATGATCGACTTAAGCTGGATAAACAAGCTGATCGTGGCTCCAAAGTTTTATATGGAGACCATTCGATCGGTCAGAGCGAGCATTCGAGTGAACGACTATGCTGCAAGCATAGACCTCAAGGATCCGTTCTTTCACGTCATGGTACATCCGGCATTCAAAAAGTATCTTCGCTTTGCTGTCCTAGGTGTTGTTTATCAGTTCCGAGCGATGTGCTTTGGTCTGAATCTAGCGCCCTGAGCTTTCACTCGAGTAATGAACTCGGTAATGACTCATTTCCGAGCACATTCGTCTGCAGTAACGTCGACTTACCTGGACGATATTCTTCAGAGATACGGCAACGAGTTAACACTTCAGAACGACATGCAGAATCTGCTTCTATTGCTCCGACGTCTCGGTTTCATAGTAAATGAAGAGAAGTCGGATCTGGTGCTGTCCAAGTCATTCACCCACCTGGGGATGAGCTTCGAGACGCACAACAATCTCGTTCGTCTGCCGTTAATCAGAGCGAAATTAGTCAGTTGTTACGCTCGCTATTGTCTTCACTCAGACAAAGTTTCAGTGAGGGAATTCATGAGACTAATAGGTCTGTGCAGAGCTGCCGCGGATCTCATTCCGATGGGGCGGCTACGCATTCGTCCTCTCCAGGTCTATCTGACTCAGAATTGGAGAGTGAAGATTCATTCGCTCGAGACGGACATCCTCTTGTCAAGCCAAGTGAAACGAGATTCAGACTTGGGCAGACATACAGTGGTTAACTGAGGGAGTTCCACTGCAGTTGCCAGATCCGAGTTTTACGATTATGACGGATGCCAGTCAAACAGGCTGGGGCGCGACACTGAGCCCATCGGATTTGAAGTGCCAGGGTCTTTGGAATCTGCAGTTTCTAAGCAAGCATATCAACATCAAAGAGATGATGTCGATTTGGCTTGCTCTATGTCATTGGATAGACGTTATTCAGAATGCACACGTGCAAATTATGTACAACAATACGACAGTAGTTGCGTATATTCGGAACCAGGGTGGCACTCATTCCATTCTGTTGCTCAGTCTAACGGATAGAATTCTTCTGTTTGTACTAGAACATCAGATTCTTCTCTCCGTCCGTCATATTCCGGGTCGTCTGAACGTCTTAGCAGACTCCCTTTCCTGGAGGGGTCGCCTGTTGCCGTCAGAATGGACTCTCAACAAGCAAGTATTCAATCAGATTTGCTACCAATGGGAACGGCCAATGATAGATTTATTTGCGACACATCTCAGCAATCAGTTGCAGACGTATGTGTCACCTTGTCCGGATCCTCGAGCGTTTGCAGTAGACGCTTTCTCGATCTCTTGGGACGGTATGATAGGATATGTGTATATGCAGATATTGCTCAAGATAAAACATTCGCAATGCAAGATTCTGTTGGTAGCATCTCTGTCTCCACAGAGACCTTGAATAAATCTACTCAGGTGTCTGTTGTGGGACATGCAGAGGAAGCTTCCTCAACGGGAAGATCTTCTTTTGCAAGGGAAATCGTGCATTCTCCATCACAATCGGCAAGGTCTAAACCTTCATGTATTTCCGTTGTTCTTGCACGGAAAACATTTTACAGGACGAGCAGTGGACGCGATTTCTAACTGTAGGAGGACCTCCTCTTCGCTAAACTATGCTGCTAAGTGGAGGGTCTTTTGTCAGTGGTGTGGGAATCATTCCGTAGATATTTATGATCCTTTCATTCCAGACATTGCAAACTTTCTAGTATACTTGTTTGATGAGATTAATCTGCAGCCTATCACCATTAAGGGTTATAGGTCTATGCTATCCGATACCTATGCACATAATGATAGCTTGATGATTGGAACTAATGTCTCTTTATCTAAGTTAATTAAAAATTTTTCGATAAATAGACCTAGAACCCTTAGATTAATTCCGAAGTGGAATTTGGCCTGGGTTCTTCTTAAGCTAAAAGAAGCGCCGTTTGAGCTTCTTGACACAGTGGACTTCAAATTCTTAACATATAAGACAGCTTTTCTCTTAGCTTTCTCTTCTGCTAGAAGAGTTAGTGAGCTTCATGCACTATCTGTGGAGGATTCTCACTACCGTAGTGTTGGTAATACTATTACCTTTACCACCAATGTTGGATTTTTGGCTAAGAATCAGGCTCCTAATAGGTATCCTGAACCTATTGTTATTAAGGCCCTTCCATCATTTGATGGGCGTGGGCCTTTACTTTGTCCTGTTAGAGCAATACGTATTTACAAATGTAGATCTGAGTTCATCAGAAAGGGACGTAAGCGTTTCTTTCTGTTTTTGATGCCTAACAGAAAGGATATTATGGTTCATTCTGTTGCTAGATGGATTCAATTAACTATTCGTACTGCTTATGAAAAATTATCTTCTTCTCAGCAGTCGGCACTCAAGATCTCAGCTCATGAAGTAAGAGAGCTCTTTCTACTTCTTGGGCCTATGCTAATTGTATCGCTATTACTAATCTAATGAAGGCTGCATATTGGTATCAACCTTCCACATTCACTAATTTTTATCTCAGAAATATTGAGTCCATTTCTGGAGACCTCCATTGTTTAGGTCCGTTATCAGTTGCTCAGAATATCGTCCACTAAACAGTTGCAGTTATAGTTATGTAGGCTTTCTGTTCCGGCAGTGACTCTGTCCTGCTGCCCTCTTCGCTCTGGGGTATTTGACCCAGGGCAAGGGGAGGGGTGGGGGGGGGGGTGTTCCCTTAGGTCACCTGCTTTATAGTGAAAAGCAAGGAAATACCTCCCCCAGAGTCAGTAATTCCGAGTCGGTACTGGGATGGTTTTAAAGTGTAAACCTAATGTTTACTCATCCATGTAATATTTTTAAAGTGTAGCTCGGTGTGAAGCATTTGTATATGTCATGCAACAAACGAGCGTTAATATACAATCCTCGGACACTTTTAATGAATATAAAGAGTCTCATTTCTCTGGACTTCCTTTATTTATTGGCTTCCCTTTAAAAATATTAGTATAAAGGGTTATACTGGATGTTAATAGAGATCACTGATTATTTATTATGCTCAATTTCTGATCAGTATTGTGTCTTTCTTCTTTATTATAAATAAGAAAGATACATGTAAAGCCTATCTCTTCTTTTCTCCTGGAGAGGATATTCTATTATACATAATTGAGCTTATTGGATATTTTTATACTGTACCAATGACCCAGACATAGCTGGTGCTAACTCTTAAAATCTAGGGCCAAACACAAATTTTGCCCCCCAATCCCCAAAATTTGCATCTAAAACCAAAAGAAATCATGTCCTGAAGGACCTCCATACTTTGCCCCTACTGCGCATGCGCAGTGTCAAGGACGTTCCGAAATTGGCGCCAATCGCCATTCTTTGTTTGGCCCTTCATCAGTCAACATCTCACTGATCTTTGTGCTTGTAAATCTCAGTTTAAAGGATGCCAGACACATAATTATTGGAGAAATGGTGATTCTAAGGAGGATATAGAAGGAGGAGAGGAAAAAGGAGTGACAGAAAATAATCAGGGCTGTAACTTAAAATTTTTTAATGAAATTATGTTAATTTGCCTATTTTCGAGGCATGGGCCTGTTGTTGTCATTCTTGCTATAAAGTTGCACTGCTTATTCAGTGTTTCCTCTCTCCTGGTCTTCTAAGTCCCCCCTTGCTATTCTCCCATGCTTTTGGCATATTTTTGAGAAAGATCATTTCTAAATTCTCTTGGGAGAATTAGCTTGGTTACAGAATGAATTCTGTTATTTTCCCCATGTTTACGTTTTCACCCATGGGTGTTTAAACGTTGTGTTCTGCATCTACCATCTGATGTTCTGCAGATTCTCCCCTGGGAATCTCTGTTTTGCATCAGATAGTGTGTAATTTTGATGACTGATTTCGGGCCAGTTTTGTCAGTGCCTGGAGTCATGTTTTCTGGTGTTTTTACACTGTTTGTTTACATTGGCAACAGTTTCTTTTGAGGGGGGCTGTTTGCCTTTGGAGTAGTTTATCTCACTATAAGATACATTATTATTATCCGTAAGTGTTGCATTAATTATTTAATATAATTTTAATATTTTTGACCACACTTAGCCTTGGGATCCATTGGGGCTCATCGTTACTTTTCAGAAACTTGGGCTTCGCTGAACAAATATTTTTCAAAAATTATTTTGATTTTCAATTGTTTTTTCAATATTAATGGATCATGTTATTATGTATCTTTGTGTTTAGGGGTTTGTGCGAGTACTAGGACTTGTTGTTGACTTTTCACAATGAAAGGATATTGTTCAAATTGTAATAGGAAGAAATCTTCCTCTGATTTTCATGATCATTGTATTAATTGTAGTCAGTGTACTCGCACTAACTCCTGTTCAGTATGTCAATATTGGGATGACAAACATTGGAAACGTGTGTCACGATATGTTGTTAGTGGAGAGAGGGCTATGCCGGCCCTTCCTCCGCAGGGTCACTCTACTCTATCAGTTTCTATTTCAGAGGAACAAGAACAGGGTGATGTTTCCATGTTATCTTCCGCAAGTGCGCTTCCGTCGTCACAATTGAATGCAGAGCTAGCGGCAAAAGTGCTCATGGAGATATGACAGTTGCCTAAGAGGTCCCTAGTAGGATCGACGGCGCTGTCGTCCGCTAGCTCGCCCGGTGTAGCGTCCATTCTCCGAATGGTTCGGCAGCCGGGTTCGTCCGATGCGGTCCAGGAGGAAATGTTGGGTGATGCGAGCACTATAAACATTCAAGGTGCACACCCAGTGACGACGGATAGTAGGAGAGATCGGAGGAAGCCTTCTAGTCCGGTTCCTAGCTCGTCCAGGTCCAGCCGGGCCACGAGCGAGAGAGGCCCCTCTCTCGTACAACAACATCTGGGACCAGATGTTGTGGTACAAAATGTGTCGTTAGCGGAGCACACGTCCGTCGCTCGGGACGCTCCGTTGTATAGGCAGTCCGCTGAGACTGCTCAGGCTTCTTCTTCCTCTCACCAGCGCACACGACCGCACCTTGGCTACGTGACCGCCGATATTCTACCAGCTTCGCCGATCAGGGATTCTTTGGCGACCAGGTCACGCCATCCGGTAGCCAGGGACACGAGGCCGGTTGACCCCGGACGTTCGCATAGGAAGAGTATGCGGGAGTCACTAGATGCGGAGCTGCCCTCGGCGAAGCAGCGAAAGACTGCGCCTCCGCAGGCCTCGATGTCGGACGTGCTTGCTCAAATAGCACAACTTATCGCAGCATCCCAGCAACTGACAGAAACGGTGTCGGATCGGGAATTATCCGACGGCGCTGGGTCGGTACGCTCCGCCGAAGCATCGGGTGCAGACGACCGGGAGCATCATGAGGTCCGACCGGATGGTGAAAGGGATACGGATGACTTGGAGCTATCCCTTTCGGAACAACATAAAGCTGCCGTGGACTTCATCCGGCACTTTCTTCCTCAGGTTGTTCCGTCGGGCCAGACTGCTGCGGTACCGGACAAGAGAATTATAGCGTCATTGGACACTGATTTCTTCGAGCGGTTCAGGGACATTGCTCCCGAGTTTCCGTCTCAGTCCAATAATGTCACAAGGACATTTGAATTATTGAACGACGCTATATTCAAGCTTGCTTCCAAAACAGGAAAAGCGTGTTTCTTGTCCGCCAATGCTCTTAACCTGCCTTTCATTAATGCAAGGAATAAATTTGATACGGCAGGACAGGGTATCCCGAGAGTTCCTCTGCGTTTGGACGACGAGGCGGAAGACTTAGAATTATCATTACCGTCGTCTACGTCTATCCCAACCGCGGTGTTGGATACGACTATTTCGTCTAACAGAGCCAGTTTAGACGCTTTATCTTATGCAGACCACCTTACAAAGGCGTTATCACTGCGTCTTCAAGGGAAAGAATTCCAGGATATTCAATCCTCTTTAAGACTTCTTTCAAGGGCAGTAGCTTATTCCACGTGTAACTCCGCCCTTTCAGTGGCAAACCTGGAGTTGGTTAGATGTGACGCAGCCCTAGCTACATCCACACTCATGGATAGTAAGGTGAAGAACTCTCTCAGAGTCGCTTCCGTCTCCGGAGAACTTCTCTTCGACGGCAAGCTTTCTGCAATTTACGATAAAATTACTAAGAAAGCTTCGGATTCTCTGCTGTTTAAATCCGCTTCTAAGAAGACGGACACGGCAGATAAGAGTAAGACAGGCACTTCTGGGTCTAATGCACCCAAGAGAGGTTCCTATAGAGGTTCCGGTGCGTCCTCTTGGTCTTATTCAAGAGACCGTCAAGGCAGCGACTCACGTGCGGGACGTCCTTCGGGCCGGGACAATCGGTCGGCTGCCCCGAGGTCGACGGGACGAGGTGCGGGTCGTGGAGGACGTGGTTTCTCCTCCCGCAGGCCTCGCAGGTCCAGGAGGTGATGGCTTCAACCTCTATCGCGTTCTGGTTGGCGGAAGGTTGTCGAGTTTTTCAGAAGAGTGGGCGTCGATTACGGACGACCCTTGGGTGAGAGGGGTCTAAGAATATCCTTCAAACGAAAGCCTCCATTAACTCGAAGTCCAAAATGGACTCAACTTCCGTCAAATCCGCAGAAAAGAGACGCTCTGTTATCAGAGGTGCAGTCTCTTTTAATGAAGAACGCGGTAGAGGTCGTAGAAAACCAGGAAACACCGGGATTCTACAGCCATCTGTTTCTGGTTCCGAAACCAGACGGCTCGTTCCGTCCAGTCATAGATTTGAGCTGGATAAACAAGCTGATCGTCGCTCCGAGGTTTTATATGGAGACGATTCGATCGGTCAGCGCAAGTATTCGGGTGAACGATTATGCTACAAGCATAGATCTCAAAGATGCATACTTTCACGTCATGGTACATCCGACATTCAGAAAGTATCTACGCTTCGCAGTCCTAGGAGTGGTGTATCAATTCCGGGCGATGTGCTTCGGATTGAACCTAGCACCCTGGGCTTTCACTCGGGTAATGTATTTCTGAGCTCATTCGTCTGCGGTAACGTCGGCCTACCTGGACGACATTCTTCAGAGGTACGGCAACGAGTTAACGCTTCAGAACGATGTGCAGAATCTGCTTCTATTGCTCCGACGTCTCGGTTTTATAATAAACGAGGAGAAGTCGGATCTGGTGCCGTCCAAGTCATTCACACATCTGGGAATGAGCTTCGAGACGCACAACAATCTCGTTCGTCTGCCGTTAACCAGAGCGAAATTAGTCAGTTGTTACGCTCGCTATTGTCTTCACGCAGACAAAGTCACAGCGAGGGAGTTCATGAGACTGATAGGTCTGTGCGGAGCCGCTGCGGATCTCATTCCGATGGGGCGGTTACGCACTCGTCCTCTCCAAATTTTCTTGACTCAGAATTGGAGTGTGAAAATTCATTCGCTCGACATAGACGTTCTATTGTCAGATCAAGTGAAACGAGAGATTCAGACTTGGGCAAACATTCAGTGGTTAACTCAGGGAGTTCCACTGCAGTTGCCGGATCCGAGTTTTACGATTATGACGGACGCCAGTCAAACAGGTTGGGGTGCATCATTGATCCCAACGGATTCGAGATGCCAGGGTCTTTAGGATTCGCAATTCCTACGCAAGCACATAAACATCAAGGAAATGATGTCAATTTGGCTTGCGTTACGTCATTGGATGGACATTATTCACAATGCTCATGTCCAAATCCTGTCCGACAATACGACAGTAGTGGCGTATATACGGAACCAGGGAGGCACTCATTCAGTTCCGTTATTCAATCTAAAGGAAAGAATCCTTCTGTTTGCTCTAGAACATCAAGTTCTACTTTCGGTCCGTCATATACCGGGTCGTCTGAATGTACTAGCAGACTCCCTTTCACGAAAGGGTCGCTTGTTGCCGTCGGAGTGGACTCTCAACAAACAAGTATTCAATGAGATTTGCTACCAATGGGAACGGCCAATGATAGACTTATTTGCGACACATCTCAACAATCAGTTGCAGACGTATGTGTCTCCGTGTCCGGATCCAAGAGCATTTGCAGTAGACGCTCTGTCGATCCCTTGGGACGGAATGATAGGATATGCGTATCCTCCAACGCCGTTGATTCAGCAAATATTGCTAAAGATAAAACAATCTCAGTGCAAGATTCTGTTGGTAGCATCTCTGTCTCCACAGAGACCGTGGATAAATCTACTCAGGTGTCTGTTGTGGGACCTACCGCGAAAGCTTCCTCCACGGGAGGATCTTCTTTCGCAGGGGAAACCGCGTCAATTTCATCACAACCCGCAAGGTCTCAACCTTCACGTTTTTCCATTGTGCGGTCCTTCTTGCATGGCAAGCACTTTACAGAACGAGCAGTGGACGCGATTTCTAACTGTAGGAGGACCTCCTCTTCGCTAAACTATGCGGCTAAGTGGAAGGTTTTTCGTCGTTGGTGTAGGGATCATTCTGTTGATATTTTCGATCCCACCATACCAGACATTGCAAACTTTCTAGTATACTTGTTTGACGAAATCAAACTGCAGCCTGTTACTATTAAGGGTTATAGGTCTATGTTATCTGATACCTATGCACATCATGATAGTTTACAAATTGGATCTAATGTCTCTTTATCTAAGTTAGTTAGAAACTTCTCGATAAATAGACCCAGAACTCTTAGGTTAATTCCTAAGTGGAATTTTGCTTGGGTTCTTCTTAAACTGAAGGAAAAGCCATTTGAACCTCTTGGGACAGTAGATTTCAAATTCTTGTCTTATAAGACAGCTTTTCTCTTAGCTTTCTCTTCTGCTAGAAGAGTCAGTGAGCTTCATGCACTGTCGGTGAATGATTCTCACTATCGTAGTGTCGGGAACACTATCACCTTCACTACTAATGTGGGATTTTTAGCTAAGAATCAGGCTCCTAATAAATATCCGGAACCTATTGTTATTAAGGCCCTTCCGTCTTCAGACGGGCATAGGCCTTTACTCTGTCCTGTTAGAGCGTTACGTATTTATAAACAGAGACCTCAGTTTATCAGAAAGGGACGAAAACGTTTCTTTCTGTCTCTGATGCCTAATAGAAAGGACATTTCGGTCCATTCTATTGCTAGATGGATTCAATTAACTATCCGTACTGCTTATGAAAATTTATCTTCTTCTCAGCAGTCTGTGCTTAAGATTTCGGCTCATGAAGTAAGAGCTCTTTCTACATCTTGGGCTTACGCAAATAGTATTGCTATTACAGATTTAATGAAGGCTGCTTATTGGTCTCAGCCATCCACATTCACAAATTTTTATCTCAGAAATATTGAGTCCATTTCTGGAGACCTGCATTGTTTAGGTCCGTTATCTGTTGCTCAGAATGTCGTCCACTAAACAGTTGCAACTATAGTTATACAGGCTTTCTGTTCCGGCAGTGACTCTGTCCTGCTGCCCTCTTTGCTCTGGGCTATTTGACCCAGGGCAAGGGGAAGGGGGGGGGGAGGGTGTTCCCTTAGGTCACCTGCTTTATAGTGAAATGCAAGGGAATTCCTCCTCCGAAGTCAGTATTTCTGAGTCGTTCCCGGGATGGTTTTAAAGTGTAATATTAATATTAAAAATTCATTCATGTCATGTTTTTAAAGTGTAGCTCGGTGTGAAGCATTTGTATATGTCAAGTGTCAAACGGGCGTTAATATACAATCCTTGGACACTTTTAAAGAATATAAAGAGTCTCAATTCTCTGGACTAACTTTATTTATTGGCTTACTATAAAAATAATTAGTATAAAGGGTTATACTGGATGTTATTAGCGAACATGAATGTTATTGTGCTCAATTATGAAGGGTATTGTATCTTTCTAATTTATCATAAATAAGAAAGATACATGTAAAGCCTAATTCCCCTTTTCTCCTTGAGGGGTTGACTCTATATTATATAGTTGAGCTTATTGGATTTTCCTCTATGTCCTAGCCCCTCCAGCCTTTTTACTATTCAGCTATGTCTGGGTCATTGGTACAGTATAAAAATGTTAAAAAATTTATAGTAATTTATATATTTTTTATGCTTACCAATGACCCAGATGGGGATGGCCCTCCCAGGAGTTGGGAACTCATACCTCCCCGCTGAGTACATAGCGCTGACCAGGCACTGCTTGCAAGAATGGTGATTGGCGCCAATTTCGGAACGTCCTTGACACTGCGCATGCGCAGTAGGGGCAAAGTATGGAGGTCCTTCAGGACATGATTTCTTTCGGTTTTAGATGCAAATTTTGGGGATTGGGGGGCAAAATTTGTGTTTGGCCCTAGATTTTAAGAGTTAGCACCAGCTATGTCTGGGTCATTGGTAAGTATAAAAAATATATAAATTACTATAAATTTTTTAACTTTCCTTTATGTCCTAGGCCCTCCAGCCTATTTACTAGTCAGCTAAGTCTGGGTCATTGGTACAGTATAAGAATGTTAAAAAATTTATAGTAATTTATATATTTTTTATACTTACCAATGACCCAGACGGGGATGGCCCTCCCAGGAGTTGGGAACTCATACCTCCCCGCAGAGTTCATAACGCTTACCAGGCACTGGTTGTAAGAATGATAATTGGTGCCAATTTCGGGACCTCCTTGACACTGCGCTTGCGCAGAGGAGTAAATGTATGGAGGACCATATAGGACATGTATTTTTCGGTTTTTGATGCACATTTTGGGGATGGGGGCGGGGGGGGGGGGGGGCAACATTTTTGTTTGGCCCTGAATTAAGGAGTTTAGCACCAGCTAAGTCTGGGTCATTGGTAAGTATAAAAAATATATAAATTACTATATTTTTTTTTGACTTTCTGAAGCAATGGGCCACTTTGATATATGCTGTTAGTGATTCATAAGTACTTAATTCATGCAAAAAAATATTTTCTGCATCCCCTCTGGCATCACCACTGGAGTCCAGGAACTAAAGATTGAAATATTTTCCATTGCCCATATTTCCCAAACTGGAATAAACCACTGTTATTTGGTATGAAGCATCCTCGGGACAGTAGAATCACATGGTAAAAAAATTGCTATACTTCTGATTCACTTGTCCGAACCTTCTGATATTTGGTATGCTGCATCCTTATGGAGGACAGGGGAGTGCGGTGGCATCACAGTAACCAGTTCTCGTCAGATCACCGAAGTTAAGCAACGTCGAGCGTGGTTAGTAGTTGGATGGATGACCATTTCAGTGACTGATTCGCATTCCCGCATTGTGTCCTTAGGCAAGGCGCTTAACCCTGATTGCCTACATGGGGGCACGATGATGCTGTGCACTAAGGCATACACCACGTTGATGGTGTGCATGTCTTGAACCAATCTAACCCTGCCTGTGCCACGGTGCAGAATTTAGAGTTAAGATGTTGGAGTGCTGAAAACTACTCGGTTCTCTCTGGGTACTCCGGCTTCCTCCACCCGTAAAACTGTCACCGACATGATATGACTGGCTGTTGTTAAACCCTAATATATAAATAAATAAATAAATAAATAAATAAATAAATAAATAAATAAATATGGAGGACATATTCAGATTTGTTCAAACCAAGACCCTGTGTTCATATTTGGACTCCTCATGGGAACCCAAATTTCAACTTAGTGCAATGTGTGGAAAATTCTTTAAATATCTTCTTCACATCCTCCAGTCAGAATCTTTTGATATTTGGTATAAAGTGTCTGTAACAAGGTCAGATTCAAGTTTGTTTAAATCAAGTGTCTGGGTTTATATTTGGGTCTGTCTGAGAACCTGAATTTTAAATTGGTGCTACATGACAAATAATCTTTAAAAATATTCTTCTTCAGATCCACTTATCAGAATCTTGATATTTGGTATACACAGCATCCTTATTGGGGTCAGATTCAATTTTTTTCAAATGAAGTCACTGGGTTTATATTTGGGCTCCTCATGGAAATCCAATTTTTACCTTAGCGCAATATGAGGAAAATTCTTTAAAAATCATCTTCAAATCCACCAGGCGGAATCTTTTGATATTTGGTATTCAGCATCCTAAGGGGAATCAGATTCAAGTTTGTTTAAATTAGGTCTCCAGGTTTATATTTGTGCTCCTTAGGGTAACTCAAATCTTAACTCCTAGCAATATGAGAAATATTCAAAGATCTTGTTGTTCAGATCCACCAGGCAGAGTGTTTCATTATTTGGTAATAGCATTTGTAGAACTCCTAGATTAAAGTGAGTTTTAAACAGTATTTATTTCCAACAGTATGTAATGAGCACAAAGATACAAAAGATACAGATGAGTTTGAGTGGTGGAAACAGATTCAGCAACAGGCTGTAGCTTATACAAGGCTGTTCCGTGAAGTTAATTTTGTTCAAGGCATTACAATCAAATGATTTTGGAGGGCACCAGACAGCTTTGAAATTTATCATTGAAATCTGTGGCAAATTTACTATTCCTTTGTTTAAATTATTTCTGCCCACTAGTTACAGGGCTGTGTGTGATCAAATTTAGTCTTGACATTTTTGGGTAACCAGATTACCATTTGTTCTGGCCCTGGAGAGTGGTGGGGATTCCATTGAGTGAAAACATTTTTTTTTCTTTTGCTATAAAATGAAAACCAGAATTTTAACTTGGTGCAATATGAGGAAATGTATTTAAAAAAATAGTCTTCTTCAGATCTACCAGTAAAAATCTCTTGATATTTGGTATGGTGCATCTTTAGGGGGGTCAGCTTGATGTTTGTTTAGTTTAGTTTAGTTTATTTAGCAGTATACATTCAGAATACATAAATTTGACATATAATAATAATAAAGGAAACATTTGATAAATTAAAAGTCAAGGAAACATTTAAACACATGGTCTGGAGAATCAATGTAAAACTTGTTGAGAAGGGTTGAGGCGAGTTTCCCGCCTGAGTCGCCTTTTCAATATTCGGAAAAGAAAACAAGAAATAACAAAAAGTGTGGCAGTATACTATATCGTACCATACCATGTAATATAATGTCCTGACATACTTACTCTGCCATAGTGTGTTAAAGTTTGTTAAGTGTAAACTAGAATAGAATAGGATTTAGTTACACTACACCATGATATGCTATGCCACACTATACTGTTTGATGCCAAATAGTACAGCATTCTATACTGTACCATTTGACATCACGCTCTACTTTTTCGTGCTTTGCAGTAGCATACCATGTAAGACTCTTCTCAACAATACCACAACTAGGCACAATTTGCAGAACATTCTGTGGCACTGCCTTGCATGCATACCAGTACTACAGGGTTATGCTACATAGTATGGTTGTAATTCCTAGACATTATTATTCACCTCTATGCAGGATTGTGGGAAGATGAAAAAAAACACAAACGCAACAGACGCGTATAAGCTGCTAACTGGATGGAAGTATAATTAATGAATGTATATAGATTAAGACTAGTGTCCAGTGCAGTTGGGACAAAAAGGATTATCACATTCCACTGTTTGTGGATAAGAAGTAACCAGTCTTAAAAATAATGCATTTTTGAAATGCTTACGGTTACTTACTGTTCGAAGGTCTTGACCTAACTTGTTCCACAGTTTAGGGAAGAGGTATGGTGGAAGTCTTTCTATGGATTTAGTTCTTGTTTGACTAACGCGAAGATGATTATATTGTCTAGTTGTTCTGTTGGAATGATTACTGGTACTTTCAAAGTAAGAGTTGAATGTAGGTGGTAAAATTCCATAATGCCAATCAAAAACGAAGAGTAAAGCATATAGCTTAAATAGGTCCTGAACTTTGAGAATTTGGAATTTATGAAAGAGAGGGTCCGTGTGGGAACTGAATTTTTAGCTCACCTGACTGAAAGTCAGGGTGAGCTTTTCTTATCACTCTTTGTCCGTCGTCCGTCATCTGTCGTCCGTCGTCTGTCATCCTGCGTGAAGGTGGTGTTCGAGCCCCTTTCTCCTAAACCACTGGCCACATTTTAATTAAATTTCATGTTAGTAGTGGTTATATAGGGGCATTTTGATTTTTATCCAAAATAGGTTTCGGCTCATATTGAGCAGAGGTGTGGGGAGAAAATGGCCAAATTTTTTGAAAATCTTCTTCTAATGAACCACCAGTAGCAGAGACTTGATATGTGGTATACTGAGTCCTTTTGAGGTGTAGAATCAAGTTTGTTCAAGAGAAGTTTGTCGGGCATTATTTGCCTTCGTTATGGGAGGGGCAAAAATTTTGGCCCCGCCTAAAATTTCTATTTTCAGAACCGTCAGGTCGATTTGAACCAAATTTGATATGAGATGATAATGGGTCATAAGTAGTTGATGGATGCAAAAAAAATTTTTCTCATTGCCCTGTGGGAACCTTGGGAGCTAAAAATAGGAAAAACCTTAAAACAGCCATATCTCCAAAACTACACGGCACAGAGAATTCTTATTATACCCCCGCTTCGAAGAAGTGGGGGCTATATAGGAATCGCCCTGTACGTCCGTACGTCCGTCCGTACGTCTTTCCGGACATGAAATTCTTGTGTGCGCAACTCCTCCTACATTTATCAATCAATTTGGACAAAACTTTTCAGACATCATCACTACTAAGTGAACATGCGCATATTCCAAGATTTTTGATCTGCGACAATTTTAACCAGGTTATCTCCCTTTGACTTAGATTTATTGTGTCTTTCCATCCGAACAAATTCTTGTGTGCGCAACTCCTCCTACATTAATGAACCGATTTTGATGAAACCTTTCAAACATCATCTCTACTAAGTGAACATGTGCATATTCCAAACTTTTTAATCTGCGACAATTTTAACCAGGTTATGTCTCTTGAACTTTGATTTAATATGGGTTTCTACATGAAATTCTTGTGTGCGCAACTCCTCCTACATTTATCAATCAATTTGGACAAAACTTTTCAGACATCATCACTGCTAAGTGAACATGCACATATTCCAAGATTTTTGATCTGCGACAATTTTAACCAGGTTATCTCCCTTTGACTTAGATTTATTATGTCTTTCCGTTCGAACAAATTCTTGTGTGCGCAACTCCTCCTACATTAATGAACCGATTTTGATGAAACCTTTCAAACATCATCTCTACTAAGTGAACATGTGCATATTCCAAACTTTTTGATCTGCGACAATTTTAACCAGGTTATCTCTCTTGAACTTTGATTTAATATGGGTTTCTGCATGAAATTCTTGTGTGCGCAACTCCTCCTACATTTATCAATCAATTTGGACGAAAGTTTACAGACATCATCACTACTAAGTGGACATGCGCATATTCCAAAATTTTTGAGCTGTGGCAATTTTAACTAGGTTATCTCCCTTTAACTTAGATTTATTATGGGTTTCTACATGAAATTCTTGTGCGTGCAACTCCTCCTACATTTATCAATCAATTTGGACAAAACTTTTCAGACATCATCACTACTAAGTGAACATGCGCATATTCCAAGATTTTTGATCTGCGACAATTTTAACCAGGTTATCTCCCTTTGACTTAGATTTATTATGTCTTTCCGTTCGAACAAATTCTTGTGTGCGCAACTCCTCCTACATTAATGAACCGATTTTGATGAAACCTTTCAAACATCATCTCTACTAAGTGAACATGTGCATATTCCAAACTTTTTGATCTGCGACAATTTTAACCAGGTTATCTCTCTTGAACTTTGATTTAATATGGGTTTCTGCATGAAATTCTTGTGTGCGCAACTCCTCCTACATTTATCAATCAATTTGGACGAAAGTTTACAGACATCATCACTACTAAGTGAACATGCGCATATTCCAAAATTTTTGAGCTGTGGCAATTTTAACTAGGTTATCTCCCTTTAACTTAGATTTATTATGGGTTTCTACATGAAATTCTTGTGCGTGCAACTCCTCCTACATTTATCAATCAATTTTGACGAAACCTTTCAAACATTATCACAACTAAGTGAACATACGCATATTCCCAAATTTTTGATCTGCGACAATTTTAACCAGGTTATCTCCCTTTAACTTGGATTTATTATGGGTTTTCAAATGGGATTCTTGTGTGTGCAACTCCTCCTACATTAATGAACCGATTTTGAATACATGTTGCACATTGTAAATGTGTTTTTCCAAATGTAAACCATATATGTGTGGGCTCTTTAAGTATTCAGTGCTGTTCTGTGGAAGGCCACATGCAAATACAAATTTCAACAACAAAAAATGATCTTTATGTATACATTTCCTTATGGCCTTCGCCTACATGATCAGAAGTGCATTTCTCTAAAAACCCAAAGCGGGGGTATTAATCACCTTCAGTGATAGTTCTAGTTTTGTATAAAGTTTACTTTTATCCAGTAGAATAGAATGGTTAAAAAAAATCCCTATTGGTTTGATCATAAGGTACCTTTTTCAGGACTTTGAAAAAGTCCTGAGTCAGCACTTTTTAACACTGTATGCAATGGGAAAAAGATTAAAAAATCTTCTTCTCCAGATCCAGCAGGCAGAATCTTTTGATATTTGGTATGCAACATTGTAGGGTGGATCTGATTCAAGTTTGTTCAAATCGGCCCCCTGGGTTCATATTTGGGCTCAGTATAGGAGCCCGATTTCGAACTTTGAGCATTTCAGGCAAATTTCTTAAAAAATCTTCTACTCCAGATCCAGCAGGCAGAATCTTTTGATATTTGGTATGCAACATTGTGGGGTGGATCTGATTCAAGTTTGTTCAAATCGGCCCCCTGGGTTTATATTTGGGCTCAGTATAGAAGCTCAAATTTGAACTTAGTGCATTTCAGGCAAATTTCTTAAAAAATCTTCTCCAGATCCAGCAGGCAGAATCTTTTGATATTTGGTATGCAACATTGTGGGGTGGATCTGATTCAAGTTTGTTCAAATCAGCCCCCTGGATTCATATGTGGGCTCACTATAGAAGCCTGAATTCGAACTTAGTGCATTTCAGACAAATTTCTTAAAAAATCTTCTTCTCCAGATCCAGCAGGCAGAATCTTTTAATATTTGGTATTTGATATGCAACATTGTGGGGTGGATCTGATTTAAGTTTGTTCAAATCGGCTCCCTGGATTTATATTTAGGCTCACTATAGAAGCCCAAATTCGAACTTAGTGCATTTCAGGCAAATTTCTTAAAAAATCTTCTTCTCCAGATCCAGCAGGCAGAATCTTTTGATATTTGGCATGCAACATTGTGGGGTAGATCTGATTCAAGTTTGTTCAAATCGGCCCCCTGGGTTTATATTTTGGCTCAGTATAGAAGCTCGAATTCGAACTTAGTGCATTTCAGGCAAATTTCTTAAAAAATCTTCTACTCCAGATCCAGCAGGCAGAATCTTTTGATATTTGGTATGCAACATTGTGGGGTGGATCTGATTCAAGTTTGTTCAAATCGGCCCCCTGGATTCATATGTGGGCTCACTATAGAAGCCTGAATTCGAACTTAGTGCATTTCAGACAAATTTCTTAAAAAATCTTCTTCTCCAGATCCAGAAGGCAGAATCTTTTGATATTTGGTATGCAACATTGTGGGGTGGATCTGATTCAAGTTTGTTCAAATCGGCCCCCCCCCCCCCCCCCCCCCCCCCCCCCCCCCCCCCCCCCTGGGTTTATATTTGTGCTCAGTATAGAAGCTCGAATTCGAACTCAGTGCATTTCAGGGAAATTTCTTACAAAAATTTCTTCTCCAGATCCAGCAGGTCGAATCTTTTGATATTTGGTATGCAACATTGTGGGGTGGATCTGATTCAAGTTTGTTCAAATCAGCCCCCTGGATTCATATTTGGGCTCACTATACAAGCTCAAATTCGAACTTAGTGCATTTCAGGCAAATTTCTTTGAAAATCTTCTTCTCAAGATCCAGCATGCAGAATCTTTTGATATTGGGTATGCACCATGCTTAGGGGGTGAGATTTAAGTTTGTTCAAGCCAAGTCCCTGGGTTCATATTTGGGCTCACTGTAGTAGCCCGAATTATAACTTAGTTCAAAATTGAGAATTTTCTTTAAAAAAATCTTCTTCTGATCCAGCAGTTGGAATGTTTTGATATTTGATATGCAGCATCCTTAGGGGGGGTGAGATTTAAGTTTGTTCAAATCATGTCCCTAGGTCCATATTTGGACTCGCTGTGGGAGCTTGAATTCTAACTTAGTTCAAAATGAGGAATTTTCTTTAAAAATCTTCTTCTTCAGATCCAGCAGTCAGAATGTTTTGATATTTGGTATACAGCATCCTTAGCGGGGTGAGACTCAAGATTGTTAAAGCCAAGTCCCTTGGTTTATATATGGGCTCCCTGTGGGAGCCCTAATTATAACTTAGTTCAATATGAGGAATATTCTTTAAAAATCTTCTTTTTTTTAGATCCACTGGTCAGAATCTTTGGATATTTGGTAGAAGCTTTTCTTAGGAGGAGCAGATGCAACTTGTTGAAATCAATTCTCTGGGTTGATATTTAGGCTACCATGTCAGGTGAGCGCCCTCAGGCCCCTTGGGGCCTCTTGTTTATTTCCTGTTATTCGGATCGTTTGTTTTTGTATTAGAAAAAGTCTGTTTATATGTTTGGAATTTCCCCAGACTTGAATTCCGTACAATAAGTGACTTTGAACAAGAGTGAGATTTAGAGTTTTCAAAGCTTCTTGGGGAAGGGAAGTTTTCACCTTGTTTAAGGAGTAATTTGCATGAGCAATTTTACTGCATAAATAAGAAACATGGTTTTTAAAGGAAAGTTTATCGTCTAATTCTATTCCTAGAAATTTCAATTTTTTTTGGCGTTCATCGGAGCCTACTCGTTCAATTATTTGATTATTGATCGACAAATTGTCCACAGAGGACATGCCTGTAGTTATCCTTGTGACAATGTAGTTTGTTTTCTTTATGTTCAAGGACAGTCGATTTGTGCAGCACCTTTCATATATTTTATGTAGTTCGTCATTAATCTGTGACAAACCTCCATTGGTTTTTGACAAAGATGAGTATCCCGAAGCGTCATCAGCAAAGGATAGAAGTTTCAGTGACGTTGATTCATTTATATCATTTATATAAAGAAGGAACAAGACTGGACCAACACTGAGCCCTGTGGGACACCCGTCTTAATGTCAGTGAGGTCAGAATTATTACCATCGTAATTTACATATTGTTTTCTGTCTGATAGGTAGCTTTTGAACCAATCTTTGGTAATACCCCTGAAGCCATACCACTCAAGTTTTTGTAACAGTATATCATGATTTATGGTGTCAAAAGCTTTTGAAAGATCGAGGAAGATACCAAGAGTACTTTCTTTTCGTTCGTTGTCTGCCTCTGCTACAAATTTTAAAAACTGCAATATTGGATGGAAAGTGGAATGTTTTTTTCGAAATCCATATTGTTCTTGATAAGTGATATCAAATTTGTTTAGGAAACTTATGACTCTCTTCGATATAACCTTTTCCAAGACCTTCGAAAACGTTGGTATAATGCTAATGGGTCTATAATTGGTAAGAAAGTGTTCATCGCCGTTTTTGAAAATGGGAATTACTCTTGAAATTTTCATTTTGTTGGGCAGTGAACCACAAATAAATGAGTTATTAATGATATGGGCAAGAGGAGTAGCAATGATATCTACTGATTGCTTTAACAGGTTTGTTGATATATTGTCACAATCTTCGCTGTTCTTAGCCTTCATGGAATCAACAATCTTAATGACCTCAGTATGACAGGTTGGCATTAGATAAAAGTTATTTGGAAAACGTCTTTTCATGTAGTCAAGGACTGGTCTGTCAGTATTGGGTTTACGTTCATTAATTTTTTTTCCTATATTAGCAAAAAAAGAATTGAATTCCTTAGCAATTTTTTTGGGGTCATATACTTCATTATTATTAATGGTAAAAACGATGGGAGACTATGAGTTTTTTTAGACCTATTTATACTACTATTTAGAATTTTCCAGGTGGTGCATATATCAGGCTTGTTCGCTTCAAGTATTTGTTTAAAATTCGAAGATTTGCTGTGCTTTTTCTTTCTATTATATATCCTGCAGTAATTTTTATAGTTTAGTTTATTTCTGTCATGGGGGTTTTTCAACATCTTGAGGTAAAACTTCTTTTTAGCGTTTGCTGACTTTATGAGTCCACTTGTCATCCAGGGTTGTCGTTTTAGTTTTGTTTTACGTGGTTTTGGCTGTGTTATAGGAAACGATTTATTAAATGTATCTCGGTATATGTCAATGAACTTAGTATAGCTCAAGTTGGGATCCTTTTCCTCCATGACTATAGAAAAATCAGACTCCGCCAAGCGAATTTTGAAGTATTCTACGTTTTGGGGATTTATTTTCCTTTTTGGATTTATTTTCCATTTTACTTTGTTTTATATTTTGTGATTCTAAGTAGAATGTACCAAAATGATCAGAAACATCAGTTAATACTTATACCGGTGATGGAAGGACATTGGGCATTGTTTGAAAAGATATGGTCAATTAAGGTGGCAGAATTAGGCATTACCCTAGTTGGCTTGGTGATGAGGGGCAAGAAACCTTGGCTGAATAAGAGGTCAATGAATTCACCAGTTTTTGGATGGGAATCCATTTTTAGAAGATGTATATTGAGGTCTCCCACGAGATAGCATGTTTTCTTTTTATGATTCAAGGTGTCTAATATTTCATTTACTCTATCCATGAAAACATCGATATCTGCTTTAAGTGGGGTATTGGGTCGATAAATAACTCCAATTATTTTCTTTGATTTTACTATTTCGATAAAAATTGATTCAAAGACGTGTGGGATAAAGATAGACAAGTCATGTCGGATCTTATAATCAATGTCTTTTTGAATAAAAAGCCCAACACCACCTCTATCGTCATCGTTCTCAGGTCGGTTTATTTTTAACATCAGATGGTATTCTGGCAGACTATACGGAATGTTACGAAAGATTTCCGTTAACCCTATTACATCTTGGACTGGAGCAGATTAAATAGCAGGTCGTTTAATCCATCCCAGTGGGTGCTGAGGCATTGACAATTTATGTGGAACAGAGAGAACATCTTACTTAGACATTTAAGCGTTGAGTGAAAGGTGTGCGGGCAATAGTATTGGCATTTACATTTGATTCCATCGAAGGGGGATTTGTCTTCATCATCTAAAGTTTCTTTCATTATATAATTTAATAAAATCAAATTCTGTTTGCATCTGGATCTCGTCTATGTTTATGTTACCCGCCATCGAGTGTTGGTAGGCCATTCGTTCCCGAATTTGCACAAGTTATAATTGTTACTGTAGGAAAAACCATTAAATATGCCCAAGGCGCAGAATTATAGTTGATCCACACTGCTCACCATCAACATGCCACACCTTACAAAATAAGCTTACAATAAATGAGATCTTAATGGTTATCTGCATAGAAGGACCAAAGAAAGCGAGGTTGTTCAGGCGAGAGCGAGGTTGTTCAGGCGAGGTCCATTGTATCGGGCCAATAACTATTAGAACAGTTTTAGGTATTACAGAACAAGTCATCTGGAAAAAAAAAAAAAAAAATCTGAAACCTTCTAACATATAGTTAGAAGGTCTCAGATAATTTTGGCGAGTTCATCAAGGATATTATTACAGTATTTGTGAAGTGCAGCACTGTGTTCTTGTGATAGCTTGAGGATCTGAATCGATGTTGAGTCAATCAGCAATTCTGTATGGGTACGGTACATTCTGCTGATCAGTATTTTTGATACTAAGGAGACTTGCTCTTAGGCCTTTTTTCTATAATGTGGAATAAGACGATCGTTCTCACAGTGGCTGCTTGGTTGGTTACCAGACTTATTAAAAGAGGGGAAATATCGCTCCCACCTTGTCCAGAGACCCAGACATGTATGTGAGTTTCGATCGCTGGACAAGGTATCGACATCGTAGTCATTTCAATTTAGGGTTCAACTAGAATGAGTAACCCCCAACCCCCCGGTCTTGGTCGCCAGTAAAAGAGCCAGCTTCTCAGTTGGTTCAATTAATCAACCGACCAATCAATCAGTTAGTCAGTCAATTAATCAATCAAGCAAGCAACAAATCAACCAATCGACAATCCAGTCAATCGCTCAACCATCCAGCCAATCAATCGATAAACCAACTGACTAACTAATCGATCGACTGACCGGTCAATTGATCAATCTATCGACCGATCAACTGATCACTTGACCGATCAATCGATTTATTGAGTGATTCATACATTTATTTACTTAACCCTCCATTGATCCATTCATTCATTCATTTTAGTTGAATACATGTTTCATTAGATGAGGAAACACATTTAATACACAACTACGCCATTAGGTCTGAAATGAGTTTTGAAACCGGAACTCATAATACACCTGAGTGCATCATTGGCATTACACTTGGTTTGACTCCTTATGCATATTTTGTCTCATAATTTTGCAGCAAAGTTAACCGACTGTTGAGTTGGGATGGGAGTCAATTTAAAATTTTTTTTTATTAAACGAGGGAACGTATTTACAACATAACTAGTCAAACAAACAGATATGAGCTTTGAAAACAGAAACATATGCACACCTGAATACATTATCGGCATTAGTAAATCACTAATGAAACTCGACTCGACTTGCTCAAATCAAGTCCCTGGAGTCATATTTTGGCTCCCTTTGGGACCACTCAAAAAAGTGAGTGGTCAAACATTTTGAAAGTGGATCACTCATATCTCAAGCATGGCATGATGTATGGACCTGGGACCAACACCAAATGACTCAAGACTTAAGGGTTTTTCAAAATGTGGGTCAAGATCACAGAGGTCACCCTGAGATCATTAAACACATTTTTATACCCCCTGCAAACAAAGTTGGGGGGGGGGGGATATATAGGAATCACCCCGTCCGTCCGTCCGTCCATCCGTCTGTCTGTCTGTCCGTCTGTCCACACTAACAAATGACTACTTATTTGGCTACGAGTTAGTAAAACAGGATACTTATGTAGTTAAAGTCTGTTACGTGGCTAGCCACGTAACAGAATCTCTTATTGTGGGGGTGGGGATGAGTGGGGGTGGTTGGGGTGGTGGGGGGTTGGATAAATGTAGAGTAGGGTTAGGGCATTCCAGGGTGGGGCTTAGGAGTGGGGTGGGGTGGGGGTCAGTGAAGGGTCACACTGCAGCCGGGGTCGGCTGCGATTATCGCTTCTTGCATGGAAGTGCACGTACTGTATAATGTGGGTAGAGTGAGCACCTTATAATATAAAGCTCCCCAGTGACAATGGCAAAAGGAGAACAAGCCTGAATGGTTCTCTACAGGACTCTCTGTGAGATCTGGTGTCAGATCATGAGTTGGAGAACCCACTTCGTCTTGTTAGCTGTTGGGGGTCAACCGTGTCTGTTGCGAGAAACTATGAGTCGGAACATGGTTTGGGATGTTCCTTCCACACTGCAGCCGGGGTCGGCAGCGGTTATGGCTTCTTCTTACATGGAAGCACACACAAAAGGGATTAGCCTACAAGTTTCTCAACGGGACACTCGGCAAGGTCTGGGGTCAGATCGCGAGAGGGAGAGCATTCTCCATCCCGTTAGCAGTTGGGGTCGACTGTTTTCTGTTGTGAGAAGCTTCAATGAGTCAGAGCACCCATCCGAAATATGCGAGTCAGGATGCTCCTTCCACACTTCAGCCAGGGTCGGCTGTTGTTACGGCTTTGTCGTCTTCCATGGAAAAGCACGCTAAAGGGTAGAAGCCTACAAGTTTCTAAACGGAATGCTCGGCGAGGTCTGGAGTCAGACCATGAGTTGGAGAACCCTCTTCTTTCCGTCAGCAGTCGGGGATGACTGTTTCTGCTTCAGGAAACTTTAGTGAGTTGAGACGTCCATTCACACTTGCGGTCCGGGACGCTCCTTCCACACTGCAGCTGGGGCTGGTTGCAGCTATGGCTTCTTCCTCTGCTTCATCGATGAAGCACATTAGGCCCCAGACTAGCTGTCCGACTTTGCATGTTCATGCTGTTCCACAGAGATGTTCCCAGTCTTCACCACCTAAGTTGGATTAACCTGCAGCTAGTGGTTTGAGGCATTTTTATACGGTACATGCGTACAAAGATCTGGGGTCAGATCTCCGTCCAATGAGCAGCATATGGTGAAGAAGCGGATAATCTCTGCTCCACAAGCTTCTTTCACAGACCTGCTACCGCAGATTGTGCAGCGTATCGCAGCATCCCAGTAGTCGCAGGTTCAGCCCTCAGCAGTCTCCGGTAGTGAGCTGTTGGGCGGTGCTGGGTTGGTCCAGTCATCTGTACATTCAGATGATGTTTACCATGTTTTTCAGATGGAACATTCAGATGGTGAGAGGGCTACAGAGGTTGATTCTCCATCCCTCATGGAACGGCACATTAAGACTATGAATTTTATTCATAAGTTCTGTTGAATCTTGTTCCATCTGAACAAAAGTCTGCATTTGCTAAGCAAAAAACAGTTTAAGGTACCGGGAGAAGGAAAGATGAAGATCTTTTCTCCCCGGATCTTTCTGCTCAGGTGTTGAAAGCCCTTGGTCTGCTTAACAACGCCTCCCTTGACCTAGCAATAGTATAAGAAAGGCAATGATCTATTCTTTACGAATAGAAGATTGATAGCTCATAGTTAGTCTGAGACAGCTGTCTTGTTTGGAATAGAGCCGTTAGACAGAATAAGTTTCTTTTCCTTCTTGGTGTTGTATTTCTAGGCGTCTGAGGCATTTAGTGCTATTGCACATGTATTTCGGTAAACAGAATAGGATTATCCCTCTCTGTTCTTCTGACATTCAGAGGCACTCACACATCGCGTATGGGACGATTTATGATCATATTTTGCAGGGATTTTTAGGTGTCCTCATGGACCCGATATTCGGCCGACTCATAGGACAGATATTCGGCCTCATTCCAGTGCAAAATGGTACTTATATTTCTCAATTTTCAGCCCCAAAATTCCCAGTCCCAGCTGGATATGCAACATCACCAGGTTCAAGACGAAATTGCCATTACAGGGTAAGATTTGTTCGGTTTCGCATCGCAGTTTTCCCCAAATGAAAATCACTTCCATAAAATTGGATCACAAAGTGCGATGCACATGTATTTCGGTAAACAGAATAGGATTATCCCTCTTTGTCCTCCTGATGTTCAGAGGCACTCACACATCACGTATGGGATGATTTATGATAACATTTTGCAGGGATTTTGTAGGTGTCCTCGTGGACCCCAATATTCGGCCTACTCATAGGCCAGACATTCGACCCCATTCCAGTGCAAAATGGTACTTATATTTCTCAATTTTCAGCCCCAAAATTCCTAATCCCAGCTGAATATGCAACATCATCAGGTTCAAGAAGAATTCGCCATTAAATTATTCTTACTTTTTGTACCCCCCCCCCCCCCTTCTTACTTTTTGTACTCCCCTCCCCCTCCCCCTCCAAATCGATCAATATGCGCTTGAAAAAACTATGACAAATCATCAAAATCAAAATCCAAACCCCAGCATTGTATAGGCACGTTATAACTAAGAGGTATGCTCTTTAAAATAGTCACTCACAAATGTGAATGGCATACAGTACCACATGATCGCTAACCGACTAATCAGCTATGCTTTACTTGGAGGTCATCAACCTTTTCTAAGCAAGATGTCCATCTAGAGTGTTTAGATTTTGCCACGTAAAATAAAGCTCAATAATTTGTAACCTGCGTATGCAACCTTCTCACCCAAGTGTTCAGGTTTTGTTTATCTATATTGTGCCCAGTGGTTATAAAATTAGCACTTTGTGTGAAACAAAACTAAAAATATAAAAAAATGGTTGATAAGGCATTTTTGTCTTTTAATATTACTGAGTGGAGTTGCCTACCGTTCTCGCTCATTTTCATTGAGGGTGTAAAATTCTAAGTGTCATTTGAATGTTGTCATTCCGAGTGTCATTTGAATGTTGTCATTCCGAGTATCATTTGAATGTTGTCGATACTTTTAAAAAGTGTGGGATTTGAACGGGTCTGACTATTTGGGTATTATTTCTGAACCTGTTAAAGTCAGTATGATTTTAAAAAAAAATCCAAATAACATAAATATATTCTTTAATTCACAACATTTGGAGCAATGAAAAAATATAATTTTGTATGCCCGGTCACTGAGCGTAAGCTACTTTCGGCTTCAGATTTAGTCGATATTTGGATGGAAACTTGGCAGTTATACGTGAATTCAGAAACAACAACACTGCCTATGATTACTGTCTGCAAAATTATTAAAAGAAGTAACCAATACCACACTGAATAAAAAACGTTTAGGCCTGTAACAAAGGAGGCACCGGACAGATTAGTAGTGACGTTCTCTGATGCATGCTGCATGAGGTGGGGGTGTGGGGGACTCTGCCCATGATGTAGCAGAGAATTGGTAAGTCATGGGCTAAACGGTTTGATCCAAATGACTCCCTGGCAACAGTTGATTGAAATGTTCATTATTTAAATAAAACCTTTGACTTATTTTAGTACTTTTGAGGGTGGACCCATCATGAATGAAAACTGCTAAACAGTTACACCCACTTGCTAATCAATTTTAAGAGTTAGGAAAAAAACTGCTAAACAAAAATTTTAAAACAAATCCTACTCTGTTAACATTAGCGGCTAACGTCGTAAGTCTCTGGTTAGTGAGCTGTCTTAAGGCTGCAGAGTAAAACACAGATATCTGTCTTCACTGATATATGACTTTTAGGCTGTGTTAGCTACGCTGACACCGCTATCTTTTTGGAATAAGGCCGTTAGAAGGAAAGATTACATTTTACTTCTCGTTCTGGTATTCCTAGGCGTCATAGGCATTTAGTGCTATTGTTGTTGGCTTAGTTTGTCTTATGTGAATTGAGAGCGGTCTGTTTATATATCATTAACAGCTAACGTCTAGTGGCCTTACATATTTTACAGCGGTCTTTTCTTATACATTGCGGCTAAGGTTGTAAGTCTCCTTTTAGTGAGCTTTCCAAGGCTGCAGGTGACAAAGATATCTGTCTTCATGGAGATGAAGACTAATAAACTGCGTCAGTTAAGCTGAGACTACTGTCTCTTTGGAATTACGGCCATTAGAAGAGCAGTCCTTTATTCCTTACCTTGAGCGACTAATGTTGTAAGTCTCCGTTTAGTGAGCCTTCAAGGTTGCATGTTTCACCGAGATATCTGTCTTCATGGGATGAAGACTTCTTAGCTGCATTAGATAATCTGAGACTGCTGTGTCTTTGGAATTAGGACCGTTGAAAGAGTATGCTGTTTCCTTCTCGATGTTGTATTCTTAGGTGTCTGAGGCTTTTAGTCCTTTTGATGATGCCTTTTTAGAATCAAGTGCAGCCCTTTTTTCCTTAACTTGACCGACTAACGTTGTAAGTCTCCATTTAGTGAGATTTCTAAAGTCGCAAAAATTACAGCGAGATATCTGTCCTCACAGAGATGAAGACCTCTAAGCTACGTCAGCTAGGCTGAGACCGCTGTCTTTTGGGAAGGGAACCGCTAAAGGAAAGAGTGCATTTTTCCTTCTCGATGTTGTTTTCTCAAGTGTCATAGACTTTAGTCTTATTGTTGACACCTGAGTAGCCTAGCTAGAATTATGAGCGGTGTTTTTTCCCCATCATTAGCGGCTAGTGTTGTAAATCTCCTTTAGTGAGCTTCTAGGGCTGCAGTTAACAGCCGTATAATTGTGTTCACGAATAGGAAGACCTTTAGCTGCTTCAACAATCGGACAAGATACCATTATAATAGAAGAGGTTGTTCTCTCCTTGACAGTGTTGTTTGGTGTTAATTGTCTGAGGCTTTTAGTCCTATTGATGACGCCATATTAACCTAGTGAGAATAATGAGAGTACTTTCGGATGCCTGTCATTAGCTCCTTTCTCAGGAATATATTTCCTGCTATAGTCTATATGAGGCGCAAGGAGTTCATCTTGGTTTTTATGATCGGGTGCCGGAACTTCGTTTTTCGTCGTCCGGTTCATTTTTTATCCAGTCTATTGTCATGAAATATATTTCCACTCAGAAAATTTGGATATTATGCCTATATGGTGTATTGTTTGGGGCTATGGCGTACGGGCGTATTCCTTTCAATAGTGCCATGTTCATCACATCCCTTTCTGCTCTTAGTGGCGTAATGGAGTTGGTCAGACGTGAGGGAGCCCTATGGTTTTATACTATTCTAGATGACCAACACTAAAGCGTTACGAGTCACGCCGGGATAAATTGGTCATGCTTGTTTTGACTAATAATAAGCTTTTATTAGCTGTATTACTGTTTATTGGGGAGCGCGGTGGCTCAGTGGTAGACTGTTGGACTTCTATGCTAGAGGTCCTGAGTTCGATCCCCGACCGGGATGACCCGTGCTGTGTCCTTGGGCTAGGCACTTTATCCTGGTTGCCTACATGGGGGCATGATGATGCCATGTACTAAGGCGTACTGCAAGCCAATGGTGCACATGTCTTCAACCGCTGTAACCCTGCTTGAGCGGAGCTTGAACAGAGTTAGAATGTTGAGGAGCTGACAGTTGCTCGTCGATGTTCGGTGGTTGTCCCCGGGTACTCCGGCTTCCTTCACTCATAAAACTGTCACGGTCACGATTAGCCATTGTGCATAAGTATGTGACCTTAAACACCAATAAATAAATAATAATATTACTCTTTATTGAGAATAGCAGCAGCAATATAGTTTTGGAATTGTAGTGTGAGGGTTCCTTTTCCTATAATGAAAAAAGGAATTTGTCACAATTCCAGGCTTTAGTATTACTGCACTGGCCTTACTTATCTAGCGATTCAAGTAATGTGGGTGGCGGGGTTCGATAAGATTTATTTGTCGACCCCCCTCCCCCGCCATATGTAGTTCTCTTCCCGTAAGCCTTGTATGCATTCAATTATATGCATTCTTTCATTGCCCTTCGATTGGCAGGTGGGTTGTGGTCTAACGGCAACTTCAGGGGCAGATCCACTCTTTAGTTGGTTTGCTTCCTGTGGTTGTTTGTTCTTATGTCATATACGAGCAAATGATTCCTGAACAGTGGATGGAACGCTTACAATTTGGAAGTTCATTATTGGAATTTAGTTTACACTTGAACGTTGTCGCCTGTTGGTTGGCACAGAAGTGTACAAGATCTATTAGATAACTTTCCATTGGGATTCAGTTGGACAAGTTTAAGGTTGTACATATTAATATCACAGGTTTTCGACCTATCTACATATTCCGGATGCGGCATACATTTAGAAGCTTGCAGTTTTAATATCCGGGACTGCCACGATATAGCCTTAGCTGATGATGTGGTGTTGAGCACCGATAAATAAATAATAATTAATAACCGGTAGCCTTTTAGGCATCTGTACATTATTCAGTACCACTTTTTCATTGATTCCAGGCCGCTTCCCTCTTTGTTTGAAGATTAATTCTTTCAAAAAAGAGGGGGAGGTGATTTCTCTTTACCTCTTCTCGCCTTAAAATAAATGTGTAACTATGAGTGAAGCTGTTATTGTCTACAGATTATACTGATCTTGGGTACAGCTTGTTGCATTATATATGGCATGTGTCTGTGGGCATTAGTCTCCAACTCTTGGGCTCGCTTTTCCTAATTTTAAGTCTCTCAGTCCGGACTAGCCTTATCATTTATGCTTAGTAATAGGGAATTACTTGGATATTACTCCTTATTTCGGTGGTATGTCCTTCTCTATTGTATAGAGATGCATATATGTAATTCCGAAAATTTTAAACTATTCACCTTGGGAATTCTATGCAGGCTAAGGAGCTGATTTTAGTCTGCTATTCTTTTATGTCCTAGGCCCTCCTGCCTTTTTACTATTCAGCTAAGTCTGGGCCATTGGTTTTGGTATAAAAATATGATAAATATAAAGTAATTTATATATTTTTAATACTTACCAATGGCCCAGACGGCGATGGCCCTCCCAGCTGAATTATAACATTAGTAGGCACAACTAGGAAGAATGATGCTTGGCGCCAATTCCGGTCTCTTCCTGGGTACTGCACATGTGCAAGTACTAAAAGTATGGAGGGCCAGATAGGACTTTTAATTTTCGGTATTGTATGTAAATTTTGGGGATTGGGGGTTCAAAATTTGTGTTTGGCTCTTGATAATATTGCGGTTGCACCAGAAATTCAGCTAAGTCTGGGCCATTGGTAAGTATTAAAAATATACAAAACAAATTACTTGAAATTTATCATTTTCATTTAACTGAAAATAAAGCTTATGACACCTCTTTTCAATGCACTTGATGAGTAGATTCCATAAGGGCCAAAAGCTATATTTTGGAACAAAACAATTGAAGAAGTGATAGAATTTCTGTAGTAATTTTTAGCTCACCTTTGGCGAAGCCAAATTTGAGTTATTGTCATGGCCTGTCGTCCGTCCATCGCGGCGTAAACACGCCTCGGGCTACAGGCCGTTTTTATGAACCGATCTTTACGAAACTTCTTGGGTACATTTGTTATCACCGTGGGACGAGAACGAGTGTTTTTGGATCTGGTCCAAAATTCAAGATGGCCACTGACAGCCATTTTGTACAAAATTAGGTGCAATCAGATTTTTGCGCAGAACTTCCATATGAAAGCTCTGATTTGAATAATTTTTTGTATGAATGTTTAGTACCATGGGATACATCACATATAATATGTTTTTTTTTCTCGTGCATAAATTATGCAAATTAGACTACCTTTGATTTATTTAGTGTTACTTCTAGCACTGTAAGTGCAGATGCCAATATAGCTCTGGCTAGAGGCCGTATTTATGAACCAATCTTTACCAAACATCTTGGGTACCCTTGTTATCACCGTGGGACAAGAAGTGTTTTGGGGTGTGGTCCGAAATTCAAGATGGCCACCAGCAGCCTTTTTGTACTTTAGTTAGTGCAATCAGTTTTTTGTACAGAACTTCTGTATGAAAGTTCTGATTCAAATAAATTTTTGTGTGAATGTTTAGTAACATGGAATACATCACATATAATACAGTTTTTTTTCTCGTGCAGAAATTATGCAAATTAGATGAACTTTGATTTATTCAGTGCTACTTTTACACAGTAGGTGCACACGTCAATACAGCTTGGGCTAAAGTCTGTATTTATGAACTGATTTTCCCTAAATGTCTTGGGTACCTTTGTTATCACCTTGGGACGAGAACGAGTGTTTCTGGGTGCGGTCCAAAATTCAAGATGGCTGCCATTTTATACTAAAATTAGGTGCAATCAGTTTTTTGTACAGAACTTCTATATGAAGGTTCTGATTTGAATAAATTTTTGTATGAATATTTAGTAACATGGAATACATCACATATAACACAGGTTTTTTTCTTGTGCAGAAATTATGCAAATTAGATGAACTTTGGTTTATTCAGTGCTGCTTTTTCACAGTAAGTGCACATGTCTATACGGCTCAGGCTACAGGCTAGAGGCTGTATTTATGAACCGATCTTCATGAAACTTCTTGGGTACCTCTGTTATCACCTTGGGATGAGAACAAGTGTTTTTGGGTGGAGTCCAAAATTCAGGATGACTGCCATTTTATACTAAAATTAGGTGCAATCAGTTTTTTGTACAGAACTTCTTTTTGAAGGTTCTGATTTGAATAAATTTTTGTATGAATGTTTAGTAACATGGAATACATCCAATATAATACGGGGTTTTTTCTCGTGATAAATTATGCAAATTAGATGAACAAGATGGCTGCCAGTGGCCATTTTGTACTGAAATTAGGTTCAGTCAGTTTTTTGTACACAACCTCTATATGGCTCAGGCTAGAGACCGTATTTATGAGCCGATCATTACGAAACTTCTTTGGTACCTTTGTTATCACCGTGGGACGAGAATGAGTGTTTTTGGGTGCGGTCCGAAATTCAAAATGGCCACAAAATTAGTGCAATCAGTTTTTAGCTCATCTTGACAAAGTCAAGCTGAGCTAATCTCATTGCTCCCCGTCTGTCATCTGTCGTCTGTCAACACCATGTTTTGGTCTTCTCCTCCAAAGCCACTGGGCCAATTCAAGTGAAAGTTTGTGTGAGTGATGGTCCCAAAGGGGCATTTCATTTTTGTTCAACTGAACATGCCCAGCCCCATAGGGAGGGAGTGGGGGAAAATGCTCCAAAATATTTTTAAAATCTTCTTCGTAAGAACCAGTGTGTGCAATGACTTGATATTTGCTATGGAGCTTTATGAGGTGTAGAATCAAGTTTGTTCAAACGAAGTTCGTGAAGTAATATTTGGCTTTGTAATAGGGGGGGTAAGATTTTTGGCCCCACCTGAAATTTCTATTTTCTGAACCGATGGTCCGGTATGAACCAAATTTGGTTTGTAGTAGTATTGGGTCATAAGTACTTGACCCATGCAAAAAAAAAAAAATTCCCGCATCGCCATGGGAACCCTGGGAGCTAAAAATAGAAATATTTTCAAACCCCCATATTTCCCAAACCCCACGGAACAGAGAGCTGTTATTTGGTATGAAGTATCCATAGGACCAGTAGAATTGAATGGTAAAAAAAAATTTCCATTGGTTATGTTAGGGTGTTCTGTAATGGGCATCGAAAAAATGCTGAGCCAGCATATTTGCAAAAATTAAAAAAAATCTTTTCTCCAGAATCAATCATCAGAATCTTTTGATATTTGGTATACAGCATTCACATGGGAGTCAGATAAAAGTTTGTTGAAATAAAGCTCATTGGTTCATATTTGGGCTCTCTACAGGAGCCCGAAGTTTTAACATAGGGTAATATGGGGAATATTCTTTAAAAATCTACTTCTTCAGAACCACCAGTCAGAATCTTTTAATATTTGGTATACATCATTGTTATGAGGGTCAGATTCTAGATTGTTCAAACCAAGTCCCTAGATTATTACGGAAGCCCAGATTTTATCTTTGTTCAGTATGGAGGGTAATTTAAAAAAATCTTCTTCTTCAGATCCACCAGTCAGAATGCTTTGATATTTGGTATGCAACATCTCTATGGGGATCAGATTCAAGTTTGTTCAAATCAGATCCCTAGGTATATATTTGGGCTCACTATGGTAGCCCAAATTTTTACTTAGTGCAATATGAGGAAATTTCTTTAAAAATCTTCTTCTTCAGATCCACCAGTCAGAATGCTTTTATATTTGGTATACAACATCTCAAGGGGGGTCAGATTCCAGGTTGTTCAATTCGAGTGCCTAGGTTAATATTTGGGCTCCATATGGGAACATGAAATTTAACTTAGTACAGTAGGAGGGAATTTCTTCAAAAATCTTCTTCAGATTCACTTGTCAGAATGCTTTCACATTTGGTATTCAACATCTCTAGGGGGTTCAGATTCAAGTTTGTTCAAATCGGATCCATAGGTTAATATTTAGGCTCGCTATGGTAGCCCAAATTTGAACTTAGTGCAATTCGAAGAAATTTCATTACAATTTCTCTTCTTCAGATCCAACGGTCAGAATGCTTTCATATTTGGTACACAACATCTCTATGGAAGTCAGATTTAACTATGTTCAAAGCAAGAGCCTGGGTTAATATTTGGGCTCTCTATGGGAGCCGGAATTGGCCATTTTGCTGAAGAATTAAAAATTTTGTATTCAGTACCCTCTAGAGGTACTAAGATTAATCCACATAGGTTGTATCAAGGGGCTTCATAGGGGAGCTCTACATTTTACTTTATGATCAACTGAAGAAAAGGCATGATGCCCAGATTATTTTTGTCACTCCTGAGGGACTCCAGGATTGACAGTGTAGCCTATGGAGATGGCTTGCTTAATGTTGACTCATTCTTGGACTCTGTTTAAATTGTGTTCTGTTCAAGATGAGCACTTCAGGCCCCGTTGGGCCTCTTGTTTGTACAGAACTTCTGTATGAAAGTTCTGATTTGAATAAATTTTTGTATGAATGTTTAGTTACATGAAATACATCACATATAATACGTTTTTTTTTCTCGTGCAGAAATTATGCAAATTAGATGAACTTTGATTTATTCAGTGCTACTTATACACTGTAAATGCACATGCCAATACGACTAGGGATGGGGGCTGTATTTATGAACCGATCTTCATGAAACTTCTTGGGTACCTTTGTTATCACCTTGGGACAAGAATGAGTGTTTTTGGGTGCGGTCCAAAATTCAAGATGGCTGCCAGCGGCCATTTTGTACCAAAATTAGGTACAATCAGTTTTTGGTACAGAACTTCTATATGAAGGTTCTGATTTGAATAAATTTTTGAATGGATGTTTAGTAACATGGAATACATCACATATAATACGGGGTTTTGTCTCGTGCAGAAATTATGCAAATTAGATGAACTTTGATTTATTCAGTGCTACTTATACACTGTAAGTGCACATGTCAATACAGCTCGGGCTAGAGGCTGTATTTATGAACTGATCTTCATGAAACTTCTTGGGTACCTTTGTTATCACCTTGGGACGAGAACGAGTGTTTCTGGGTGCGGTCCAAAATTCAAGATGGCTGCCAGTGGCCATTTTGTACCAAAATTAGGTCCAATGAGTATTTTGTACACAACTTCTATACGACTCAGGCTAGAGGCCGTATTTATGAACCGATCTTTACGAAACTTCTTGGGTACCTTTGTTATCACCGTGGGATGAGAATGAGTGTTTTTGGGTGCAGTCCAAAATCCAAGTTGGCTGCCAGCAGCCAATTTGTACCAAAATTAGTGCAATCAGTTTTTTGTACAGAACTTCTGTATGAAAGTTCTGATTTGAATAAATTTTTATATGAATGTTTAGTAACATGGAATACATCACATATAATACAGGTTTTTTTCTCATACAGAAATTATGCAAATTCGATGAACTTTGATTTATTCAGTGCTATTTATACACAGTAGGTGCACACGTCAATACGGCTTGGGCTAAAGTACTGAAATTAGGTCTAATCAGTCTTTTGTACACAACTTCTATATGGCTTAGGCTAGAGGCCGTATTTATGAACCGATCTTTACGAAACTTCTTGGGTACCTTTGTTATCACCGTGGGATGAGACTGAGTGTTTTTGGGTGTGGTCCGAAATTCAAGATAGCTGCCAGTACCGAAATTAGGTCCAATCAGTATTTTGTCACAACTTCTATACAGCTCGTATTTATGAACCGATCTTCACGAAACTTCTTGGGTACCTTTGTTATCACCTTAGGACAGGATCGAGAGTTTTGGGGTGCCTTTGTTATCACTGTGCTATGAGAACAAATATTTTTGGGTTCAGTCAGACCCACTCTGGGACTCGATGATTTCTTTTCTAGTTTAGCATCTAACTGTCAGCCACCTTTACACTACTTTATCTATACATTTGTTACAGGCTATGGTCAGCATTTATGTACAGACCGTTACAATACTTTATATGTACCTTTGTTATCAGGTCATTACCTAGATGTGTCACATACTATACATGTACATGTCTTAAACAAGTTGAGCTACAGTGTCAATGACACTTTCATTGCGAATATCTCTGCCCATTTTTGGCCATTACGTTAGGTACAGAGTTAAGTTCAGTTAATTGTATCACATTAACTTCTGAAAAGAATATTTTTAGTAATGGTCAGTAACACAAAAGGTGAATTTGTTTTTGGTATATTTCTTTTAGACAGTATCAGCAACCTGTCATTTTAAATCAGTACAGTCAGCAGTTGATACAGTGGTTCAAGTTCTTCAATGTGGAATTCCAATTGCAAGAATAGGTAAGTTCCCATTTAAAATATGTACAAAAATATATACTGTTTATAATAATCTGGTTACTTCAAATATTAACCGATCACATATGGATGTCAAAATATCAAAATTTCCAATAGCAAATAGTTCTGATAATTATAACTAGGAATTTAACCATTTCAGTATTGTTTGGCAGAGGTTATTGAGCTCTCTTAAACAAGATTGATTTGGTTAAATTCTTTGCTGCGTTATGGGAAATATTTGCCAATTGAAATTTTTGCTTTTGACATCAGTCTTCAAAGTTTTTGGGATGAGATGTAAGTTCAGAGATTTCCTCTCATTAAAAATGCAGATTCATTTGGCCTATCCTACAGCCTGTATTATTCATGAGAGAACCATGAAATGTTATTTGCAGGTTTCTAAAGGCATTGTGAGGTATTATATTTTGACATGAGACTGGAAAGACATTGCTATTGGTGAATTTAACCATTAAATATTTGGAACACACTAAAGCCTGTATCCATTAACTGATTCTTGTGATATTCTATGTGCTGGGTCGTAATAATGTCGGGATGTGAGGTATCAGATTTTTGTACCAAAGGTCGCAAGACCTGGTTGACATAATTTTGATGCTGAAATCCTAAAAGCCCTCATCAAATGATATAGAAATTTCACATGCTGGTTGTTGTCATCTTGTTGATGGGGAAAGGTTAGGTTTGTGCAGATTTAAACAATTTGAGTTTCCTCAGAGATTCAGGAACATCTGTAGTTTAAAATTTAGTCATAGTTTGTTGGAGGGTTTTGTTTAGATTTATTCCAATCAGTCATGTGAAATCTATATACAGTCATTCTCTTGTATACATTTCTTAGCTTTTGCATTGTTCCAAAAAACATTTTCAGGTGAGTAGCTCCTGGCCTTTTCTTATTAGCCTGATTGTTAACAGGGAGGACAATAGTCATACCACTGTATTCATCTGTCCATCCATATGTCCATCTATCTGTAATCAGTTTGTAACTGAGGTTAAAGTTTCAGGTTAATTTACAAATATTCATAATTCAATCATACTTACATGATTCCTAGCATTTATTGAGAACATTTAACCCTGTATGGCTGTTAAATGAACTTGTAATTCACTAATTAACCCTTTACCTAACATAGCGGCGAAAAACGGCCAGGAAATTTACCAAAATAAGCCGTCTACAGCCTAAAATATCTTACAAATGTTTCAATAAAACCGTAGAAATATGGATATCATTAGAACCGGCTCGGTGAGCCGGTTCTAATGATATCCATATTTGTATGGTTTTATTGAAAAATTATGAGAATTTTTTTCAAAAAATGTGAAATTTAATTAACTTTTTTAAAAAGCTGTGTTAGGTAAAGGGTTAAGTTTTTTTCCAAGTACAACATTTGTTGTTGCTCAGTGACATTACAGATTATGTTTCCTACCGTCTGAAGCACTGTACAGTCTGTTTTCGTAGGATGTGGACTTTTTTAACCCTTTTTTCTCATGTATTTACAATTGTTTAGGAGCATTGGGCTTCAGAATGCAAGGTCATAGATTTTATCAGGGCTTATATTTCATCTAAATTTAGGAGAATCCATTTGGATTCTCGCGAAAATGGTTGCGAGAATCCATACCTGCTGTGAGTGTCCCATGATCCCATGAGGCTGAACCCCTGTCGTCTACTTATAACACATGTTAATCCCTTGACCAACACAGCTTTTTAAATTTTAAAACATAAACTAAATTTACTAATTAAAAAAAAAAAAATTTACCAATAAAACCTTACAAATATGGCTGTCATCATAATCGGCTCATTGTACTAGTTCCAATGGCAGTCATATTTGTACAATTTTAGTGACAAAGTGTCAGGATATTTCAGATCATGATAGTCTTGTATTGGCTAATTTGCTTCCACTGTGTTAGGTAAATTAGAATGTAATTACGGTACTATTCCAAGTGGGGGTGCGGTGGCTCGGTGGCTCAGTTGGTAGAGGTGCAGGCTGCAAGCCGAGAGGTCCTCGGTTCGAATCCCACCTGCGGCAACCGTGTTGTGTCCTTGGGCAAGACACTTCATCCCCCTTGCCCACGTGGGGGCATGGTGAAGCTGTGTACTAAGGCATACTGCACGTCGATGATGCACCTGTCTTCAACCAATGCTAACCCTGCTTGTGTGGAGTTGGTATGTTGAGGAGCAGACAGTTGTTCGCCATTGCTTGGTGGTTCTCTCCGGGTACTCTGGCTTTCTCCACCCGTAAAATTGTCACGGTCATGGTTAGCCATTGTGTAGAAATATGTGACCTTAAACACCAATAAATAAATAAATAAATAAATAATTACTATTCTAAGCTAGGAAGTGAATTTATGCTTTCCATTCCGCATAGGAATTTTTATTCAGCATTTGGCGTATTTCCATTGAAGTTTATGATGCCTGAATGTCATCATGGCTAACTATGTCATTGTTCACCTTATTTTAGCCCCCCTCCCCCCCCCCCCCCCCCTTAAAAAAAGGGGGTATATAGCAATCTCTTTGTCCATTCATTCATCTTTCCGTCCATGCATTCATCCATCCGTCCATCTGTCACACTCATTTCAGGGCAATAACTTTTGTACCATTAGTCGCACAGTACTCATACTTCACAGTAGGCTGCTTGTACTGGGATGATGATTGGGATTGCTCTTGGGATGTGTAGGTCAAAGGTCAAGGTCACTTACTATAAATAGATTCTTTTGTTTCCGTGCAATAACTTTAGTTTTCTTTTGTGTACGAAGCTATAACTTCATATTATGGTTGCATTTAAGATGTTAATCATTGGGATTGCATTTGGGATCAATAGGTCAAAGGTCAAGGTCACCATCAATTACTATAAATAAAATAAAAATAACTTTAGTTTTCTTTTGTGTCCCAAGCTATAACTTCCTACTGTGATTGCATTTGAGATGTCGATCATCGGGATTGCATTTGGGGTCAATAGGTCAAAGGTCAAGGTCACTTACTATAAATAGATTTGTTGGTTTCTGTGCAATAACTTTAGTTTTCTTTTGTGTACGAAGCTATAACTTCATTGTCTCCCGAAAAAAAATTTCAGGTGACTATAGTAATAAGTCATAGCCATCCATCTGAGATGTCCCATTCGTGCATCGAGACATCCATCCATCCATCCATCCATCCATCCATCCATCCACCATCCATCCATCCATCCATCCATCCAAAACACTTTGGCATCCAAATTTTAACTTGAGTTTGGGGGAATTGATCGTAACAAAATTTAGTATACAACTTACTTGGAAAGTAATGCAGGTTAAGTTTGAAAATAGACACGGTCCGTTTATTTTCATCAGATATGGTCTTTTTTGAACTTAGGAAACATGTTTTTTGTATTGTTCGAATTTTAACTTGGGTTTGGGTGAATTGATTGCAACCAAATTTGATATACATCTTGCTAGGGAGGAAATACTTCACCTTCAGATGGCTGTACGGCAAAGGGGGTTATTTCTCGTGAGCCCCCGCTCACCTTGGTTTTATTGGTTTAGGTATTATCATATGCTGCATCACTGGTTTCATATATCTACTGTTTGGATTTAAATTTTATTACACGCCTGTTCTTTGAAATCCCCATCTACAGCAACACTAAACGATGTGGAAAATGAAAATGTTGTCTACCCATATGTGTGGAACAAAAACTGTTGACAGACTATTTTTAAATGGATGCAATGCAATCACAATTTACATTGCTAGCGATAGCTTAAAAACGTCCTTTGACTTCCAATGTGTTCTATGTGCCTGTAGGCACATAGAACAGATTGGAACTCAGGGGACGAAATAGTAACACAGGTTCCCCTCGCAGGTTTGTTTGGCGATAAAATGTGTTCTTTTTGTTGATAGTGGTCAAATAAATTGCTGAGTGTAAATCTGATAATTGTTTTTATAGATGTGAAGGCATGTAAAAAACACAGAATGACATACATGTATGTAGGGGTTAATCGATATGGCACTTGTGCTATCAGACAAAACTTGAGGCCTGCATCACTGGTTTCATATATTTTACTGTTTGGATTTAATTTATTCCTATTGTGTATTTGTTTAATAATAATAAGAAGAATAACAATAATAATTTTATAGTCTGAAATACACACATTGTGCTCTATAGCTGTACCAAATTTTTATGTAAAAAGTATTTTTAATACCGGACTTGAATTATTCTAGAGAATCCATTTATTTTGCAGTGTGTTGATGGATTAAGTACGGTGGCTGATTTAGGCCACCCTCAATACTTTTTTTATCTCGAGATCTCGAGATAATATCTCAAGATCTCGAGAAACTATCTCAAGATCTCGACATAATTATCTCAAGATCTCGAGACAGTATCTCAAGATCTCGAGATAATATCTCGAGATCTCAAGATAATTATCTCAAGATCTCGAGAAACCATCTCAAGATCTCGAGATAATATCTCAAGATCTCGAAATAATATCTCAAGATCTCGTGAAACTATCTCAAGATCTCGAGATAATATCTCAAGATCTCGAGATAAGCATATATAATTGGTGTCACCCTTTGATCATTAGCATGAATTCATTCAAACTGTTTATTCACTTGTCGCATCTTTTCCGACTGCAACATATTCGTGCCCCCCCCCCCCCCCCCCTATGACAATTACACGAATCCACTCCTGTCACTCAGAAAACTTATCAACCAATCACATCGTTGCGAAGTTATGAGAGCCCACCAACTGTCAGTCCAGCGTTAATATAAACCGAGTCCCGTCATCCGAACTTGCACTTGCTGGTGCCTTGTTCCCACTCCAAACCCAAAGTGTCAACCTAGCACCCGGTACCTCCTAGTGCATACTGTAATGTTTTTTTTACCCTAAAATTCAAGGATTTCTCACTTCTTTTCCTCCCAGCCCATGCTGATTGTAATGATGTTTACCCTAAAACACAAAGTTTACTCACTACTTTACAAGACACACACCCATAAATACTAAATATTTCCACATTGAATGGAGTGATTTGTACCACAACTCACAGAGTTTACTCACTACTGTACAAGACACAGACCCGCAAATACAAATAGCTCACCCAGCTCCACACTGAAAGATTTCATCCCCACTCCCTTGGTGGATTTTTCACCTACTTTCCACTTTGCTGACATACAACATAAGTTTAACTCCATTCCCGTGTCCATTTTGACCGAGAAAATCGACGGTGCTACCCGATGTATAATAACCCTACACCAGCGACAGCTATAAACCTACCCTAGGATTCCCTTTCCTCTTGTTGGTTTGAAAAGTCTGGATTAGGCGTAACTAGTTATCTCCAGCCGATACTGCTTCCGGGCGAGTGATTAAGGACCTCACATATTACTAACGTCAGTGTTAGAAAAGGGCTTGCCCAGTACAAGGCTACAGAAGCTAGACAAAACCGTGAATTTATGGTCAATACACAGCAATCTCCTGACACACAAGAGCCGTTCTCACAATTACACACCCAAACTGAAACCCATAATCTTGAGCCCAAGAGGCGAATAGAACCCCCCCCCCTCCTGTGAATCCCAAACGTGGCAGGATGGGCATGACTAACATTGTTTTCACACAAAACCCAATTACATGTAGTAATGAAAAGATTGACCTGTCGCCCGACAAGTCTCAACGGTCCATACACCTTTCACACTCCTCCAGAGACATACCTGAAAGTGACAACTCCAATGGTGATGTATACAGTCCCGCGCATAAAAAGGAGGACTACTTGAACCCGATTCCCAGTATCTCCAAACAAGATGAAGCACACTCAACGTCGTTTACTACCACCCTTCACCAGCTGCAACATGGCACCCCAATTAACCATACGATCCGTGATCATATACTCTCAACTGCTCACAGGAGATCCCCCAGTACTTGTGACCCCACCACCAACATCAGCTCATGATTCAACAGTAATACAGGACATCCTGTCCCATAAGATTGATTGGTCCCCTATGTTCTCACCCGCTGAAACCCATTCCAACCTGGGAAACCTTAATTTCACCATCCAATTTCACCAACCATGAGAGCATAGTTCCACCAGGACCACGTGCCACTCCCTCTTAACTCACAAGATGACACAGACACACACCCAATTTATGAGAGCAACATCTTGCCCACCCAAACCCCGATAGCACATCACACCATTGATTTGTCCTCCAACAATACCCAACTATGAATACACTTTTCATACCTCTCCAGTGGGACTCCCAACAATACCCCTCAAAACGACACCACTGCGAACCAACCTGCAATGATAGTCAAAACTCAAACCCGTGAACATACCGCCCGGTTTGACATATCGCTGCTGCAGCTCCCACAAAATGTTTGACCCAATTGGCGGTCCTCCCAAATAAGCAAATGTGTCCCTACCGCCAAACAGTGAACCCCGCAATATTGTGTTCAAAAGATGTCCCCGTGACATTTGAAACAACAAGTAGCACCCCACTTTCTATTTTGCTACTCCCGGTCCCATAAAGGGATTCCCTCCCAAATATACCCACAGTAGCATCCCCACCGTAGATTAACTGGCCATTTGGTGCCTCCCCCACCCTATATATCACACAAACTCCTCCCGGGGTGCAACAATAGTTTCCCTTCCTTCTAGTACCCTAAAAGGTAAGGGGGACCCTTCTCAAGAGGATTGAAGCCTGCCAATGATATAAGGGAAAGATACTCTCATGACACGAGAGCATCGCCTGTCCCTACCTGGTTATAACATAACCACTCCCTCCATTTTGCTACTCCGTTTCCCACAAAGGGCCCCTTTCCCGACAGACCTGAGTAGCTCCCTTGATCCCCGATTTACCGGCAATCTGATGCCTCCTGGTCCCTATATGCCCGCCTCCCCGAAGATTTCTGCCTAGTTTGGGGTGCATCACCACCTCCTTTTCTAATCTGAGTCTAAACACTGAAAATTCTGGAAAGTAGTGAGTACACTTTGTGAGTTGTGGTAAAAATCACTGGGAGGTACCGGGTGCTGGGTTGACACTTTGGGAGTGGAGTGGGAACAAGACACCAGCAAGTACAAGCTCGGATGATGGGACTTGGTTTATGTTAGTGCTGGACTGAGATTTGGTGGGCTCTCATAACTAATACGCAACAAAGTGGTTGGTTGATAAGTTATTCACTTTTCTGAGTGACAGGAGTGGATTCCTGTAATTGTCATGGGGGGCATGAATATGTTGCAGTCGAAAAAGATGCGACAAGTAAATAAACAGTTTGTGTGACAGGAGTGAATTCATGCAAATGATCAAAGGGTGACACCGATTATATATGCTTATCTCGAGATCTCGAGATATTATCTCGAGATCTAGACATAGTTTCTCGAGATCTCGAGATATTATTTCGAGATCTTGAGATATTATCTCGAGATCTTGAGATATTATCTCGAGATCTTGAGATAGTTTCTCGAGATCTATACCTATATTTTACGGGATAACGTCGGGAAAATAAATAGTGTTTGACCACGAGACATTAGAATTCTTTTGCTGACACAAGCATTGTCAAAGTTGCCAAACAGTTGTCGATTTATAATGATGTGTACTTGATGTAACATGAAAGGGTTAAGGTGTTGGAATGTTCAATGAACAGTTAATTCAGTTGCTTGGGCTGTCAAGTCGTGGATAAATTTTTGTAACAAACTGCCAACAGTCGAGTGCACTGCAGGTTTACACCCCTTGAAAAGTCACAAAATGGTAAAATCAGTGGTTTCCGGCTGATAACTCCAGTTTGCCTTGATGTATGACTTTATTATTTTGCAACCTAACTACCTACCATGAAATGCAGGTCATGTTCGATTTTCACCGTTGTGGCATTTTTTGTCAAGAGTTATGCCCTTTCAAAAGCCACAAAATGGTAAAATCAATGGTTTCTGGGTGATAACTCCAGTTTGCTTTGACGTATGACCTTACTATTTTGCACCATTACTACCTACAATGAAATGCGGGACAAATTTGATTTTCACCATTATGGCATTTTCTGTTCCAGAGTCATGCCCCTTGAAAAGTTGCAAAATGGTAAAACCATTGCTTTCTGTATGATAACTCGAGTTTGCTTTGATGTATGACCATATTATTCAACTTTACTACCTACCATAAAATACAGGACAAGTTTGATTTTATCCGTTATGGCATTTCTTGTTCTAGAGTTATGCCCCTTGAAAAGCCACAAAATGATAACTCTAGTTTGCTTTGATGTATGATCTTATAATTTTGGAGCAGTACTACCTACCATGAAATATAGATCATGGTCCTTTTTCACAGTCATGACATTTACCATTCCAGAGTTATGCCCCTTGAAATGTGGTAAAGTAATAAAAACATTTCTTATGGGATCTTATTAAAGCCCAGGGCATGGTGGGGCATGTATAATCTAACCTGCTTATACAATTGCCCTAATTAAGCAGTGACCTGTCTTCAAATGCCATTTTAATCTCATGCCTAAGTAGCTTTTAATACAGGTTTACTGTGTACTGTTACCCTTGCCCTTCCACACATTTTTGTATTTTTAGCTCACCTGAGCGAAGCTCAAGGGGAGCTTTACTAATCACTTTCTGTCCGGCGTCCGTCGTCGTCCGTCCGGCGTTAACTTTACATTATCGACTTCTCCTCCTAAACCACTAGCCCAATTTTATTCATATGTTGGCTAAATGTTTATTACCCAATGCCAATTCAGATTTGTTCAAATGAAGTTGCCCCTCCTCCTGGGTGGTGCCACGTCCCCAAGGGGCACCAAAATCTTTGTAAATCTTCTTCTCATGAACCAGCAGTAGCAGAGACTTGATATATGGGGTGCAGCTTCCTTTTGAGGTGTAGACTCAGATTTGTTCAAGAGAAGTTTGTGGGGCTATACTTGGCGTCGTTATGGGAGGGGCAAAATTTTTTGCCCAGCCCAAAATTTCGATTTTCCAAACCGAGAGGCTGATTTGAACCAAATTTTATGTGAGGGCTTATTGGGTCATGAGTACTTGATTTATGCAAAAAAAAAATTTCCCGCAGCCCCGTGGGAACCGCAGGAGCTAAAAATAGAAAAAATTTAAAACGCCCATATCTCCAAAACTGCACAGCATTGAGAATTTTTATTTGGTGTGCAGCTTCCTTAGGACCAACAGAAAGGATTGGTAAAAAAAAATTGCCATCGGTTTTATCATAGGGTACAGTTTCGGGACTTTGAAAAAGTGCTGAGTCAGCACTTTTTAACACTGTAGGCAATGGGAAAAACATTGAAAAAATCTTCTTCTCCAGATCCAGCAGGCAGAATCTTTTGATATTTGGTATGCAACATTGTAGGGTGGATCTGATTCAAGTTTGTTCAAACCGGCCCCCTGGGTTCATATTTGGGCTCAGTATAGGAGCCCGATTTCGAACTTAGTGCATTTCAGGCAAATTTCTTAAAAAATCTTCTTCTCCAGATCCAGCAGGCAGAATCTTTTGATATTTGGTATGCAACATTGTGGGGTGGATCTGATTCAAGTTTGTTCAAATCGGCCCCCTGGGTTTATATTTGGGCTCAGTATAGGAGCCCAAATTTGAACTTACTGCATTTCAGGCAAATTTCTTTGAAAATCTTCTTCTCCAGATCCAGCAGGCAGAATCTTTTGATATTTGGCATGCAACATTGTAGTGTGGATCTGATTCAAGTTTGTTCAAATCGGCTCCCTAGATTCATATTTGGGCTCACTATAGGAGCTTGAATTCGAACTTAGTGCATTTCAGGCAAATTTCTTCAAAAATCTTCTTCTCCAGATCCAGCAGGCAGAATCTTTTGATATTTGGTATGCAACGTTGCGGGGTAGATCTGATTCAAGTTTGTTCAAATCGGCCCCCTGGATTCATATTTGGGCTTACTATAGAAGCCCGAATTTGAACTTAGTGCATTTCAGGCAAATTTCTTAAAAAATCTTCTTCTCCAGATCCAGCAGGCAGAATCTTTTGATATTTGGTATGCAACATTGTAGGGTGGATCTGATTCAAGTTTGTTCAAATCGGCCCCCTGGGTTCATATTTGGGCTCAGTATAGGAGCCCGATTTCGAACTTAGTGTATTTAGGCAAATTTCTTAAAAAATCTTCTTCTCCAGATCCAGCAAGCAGAATCTTTTGATATTTGGTATGCAACATTGTGGGGTGGATCTGATTCAAGTTTGTTCAAATCGGCCCCCTGGGTTTATATTTGGGCTCAGTATAGGAGCCCAAATTTGAACTTAGTGCATTTCAAGCAAATTTATTAAAAAATCTTCTCCAGATCCTGCAGGCAGAATCTTTTGATATTTGGTATGCAACATTGTGGGATGGATCTGATTCAAGTTTGTTCAAATCGGCTTCCTAGATTCATATTTGGGCTCACTATAGAAGCTCGAATTCGAACTTAGTGCATTTCAGGCAAATTTCTTAAAAAATTTTCTTCTCCAGATCCAGCAGTCAGAATCTTTTGATATTTGGTATGCAACATTGTGGGATGGATCTGATGCAAATTTGTTCAAATCGGCTCCCTAGATTCATATTTGGGCTTACTATAGAAGCTCGAATTCGAACTTAGTGCATTTCAGGCAAATTTCTTAAAAAATCATCTTCTCCAGATCCAGCAGGCAGAATCTTTTGATATTTGGTATGCAACATTGCGGGGTGGATCTGATTCAAGTTTGTTCAAATTGGCCCCCTGGATTCATATTTGGGCTCACTATAGAAGCTCGAATTCAAACTTAGTGCATTTCGGGCAAATTTCTTCAAAAATCTTCTTCTCCAGATCCAGCAGGCAGAATCTTTTGATATTTGGTATGCAACATTGCGGGGTCGATCTGATTCAAGTTTGTTCAAATCGGCCCCCTGGATTCATATTTGGGCTTAATATAGAAGCCCGAATTCGCACTTAGTGCATTTCGGGCAAATTTATTAAAAAATCTTCTTCTCCAGATCCAGCAGGCAGAATCTTTTGATATTTGGTATGCAACATTGTGGGGTGGATCTGATTCAAGTTTGTTCAAATCGGCTTCCTAGTTTCATATTTGGGCTCACTATAGAAGCTCGAATTCGAACTTAGTGCATTTCAGGCAAATTTCTTAAAAAATCTTCTTCTCCAGATCCAGCTTCAGAATCTTTTCATATTTGGTAAGCAACATTGTAGGGTGGATCTGATTCAAGTTTGTTCAAATCGGCCCCCTGGGTTTATATTTGGGCTCCGTATAGGAGCCCAAATTTTAACTTAGTGCATTTCAGGCATATTTCTTAAAAAATCTTCTTCTCCAGATCCAGCAAGCAGAATCTTTTGATATTTGGTATGCAACATTGTGGGGTGGATCTGATTCAAGTTTGTTCAAATCGGCCCCCTGGGTTTATATTTGGGCTCAGTATAGGAGCCCAAATTTGAACTTAGTGCATTTCAGGCAAATTTCTTTGAAAATCTTCTTCTCAAGATCCAGCAGGCAGAATCTTCTGATATTTGGTATGCACCATGCTTAGGGGGGTGAGATTCAAGTTTGTTCAAGCCAAGTCCCTGGGTTCATATTTGGGCTCACTGTGGTAGCCCGAATTATAACTTAGTTCAAAATGAGGAATTTTCTTTAAAAATCTTCTTCAGATCCAGCAGTCGGAATGTTTTGATATTTGGTATGCAGCATCCTTAGGGGGTGAGATTCAAGTTTGTTCAAGCCATGTCCCTAGGTCCATATTTGGATTCACTGTGGGAGCTCGAATTGTAACTTAGTTCAAAATGAGGACTTTTCTTTAAAAATCTTCTTCTTCAGCCATGTCCCTAGGTCCATATTAGGACTCACTGTGGGAGCTTGAATTGTAACATAGTTCAAAATGAGGACTTTTCTTTAAAAATCTTCTTCTTCAGATACAGCAGTCGGAATGTTTTGATATTTGGTGTGCAGCATCCTTAGGGGGGTGAGATTCAAGTTTGTTAAAGCCCCTGGGTTCATATATGGGCTCCTTGTGGGAGCCTGAATTATAACTTAGTTCAATATGAGGAATATTCTTTAAAAATCTTTTTTTTTTTAGATCCACTGGTCAGAATCTTTGGATATTTGGTATAAGCTTTTCTTAGGAGGAGCAGATGCAACTTGTTGAAATCAATTCTCTGGGTTGATATAAATTTAGGCTACCATGTCAGGTGAGCGCCCTCAGGCCCCTTGGGGCCTCTTGTTTTGTTATATGGCTTAAACCTTTTCACAGTTCTGCATTTATTAAAATCAGTATGTTGTTTCCATCAATTTGCATTTCAGGAAGCATCTGTTGGCCAACTTTTTACTTGTGTTAGTATAATGGTATTATACTTACAGCTAATGATTAACATGGACATTCTATGTAGGCCGGTCTTTGTGTGTTGGTATTTCATCACGTTCAGCAACATAGACTATAGATGCCTGCCTTCAAATGCCATTTTAATCTCATGCCTAAGTAGCTTTGAATACAGGTTTTTTGTGTACTGTTACCCTTACCCTTCCACACGTTTTTGTATTTTTTTTTGTTATATGGCTTAAACCATTTCACAGATCTGTATTTACAAAAAATCAGTATGTTGTTTCCATCAATTTGCATTTCAGGAAGCATCTGTTGGCCAACTTTTTACTTGTGTTAGTATAAAGGTATTATACTTACAGCTAATGATTAACATGGACATTCTATGTAGGCCGTTTTTTGTTTGTTGGTACAGTACATGGAGAGTGGATTGTAACTAAATCACTTGTGGAGTGGAGTTATCACCCAAGGTATCACTTTCAAATTCTGGACGTATGGACAAAAAACACAAGCAATGTTTCAGCCACTGGACCTCGGGGTTTAACTCGGAGGTCCATTGGCTGGAATTTTGTTTGTGATGGTTATGCTTTGCAACAAATTTTCGATTATTGCTCCGATGGAATCTGCACTCTGTGGGTGATTTAATGATAATACACTCTCCACGTACTGTATTTCATCACGTTCAGCAACGTAGACTATAGATGCCTTGGGGTGACATCACCTTGTTTTCATTTGATGTTCATTTGATTTTTGAGAGCTAGTTACTTTTAATCCAAAGCCTTTAGCTTCTGTATGAGCAATTTTGTCAGATTGTTTATTTTCTGTTATTGAAATTTCTTGTCACCCAATTTCGTGCATCGAAAATTTCCATTTACCCAAATTTTGTTGAAGTTGTTGATGGCTTGGGTGGGGCTGTTTTCAGTCATGTTGAAATCAAAGTGCTGCCTCTCAAAGTTAAATTACCCCAAATTAAAAAAAAATCTTCTCATGATCTCATTGATGGAATAAGTTGATATTTGGTATCCAGCTTCCTTTTTGAGGTGTACACTTTAAAAATTGTTCAAGGAATCTTTGAGGGGAAATATGTTCAGTTCAGAGAGGGGCAGGATTTTTGGCCTAACCCAAAATTTGTATTTTCTGAACCAGTGGGCCGGTTTGAAACAAATTTGGTATGCAGTATTATTGGGTGACAATCAACAAACTCCTCAAATTTCCTGAATCCTGGGAGTTAAAACAGAGATTACAGTTTCAGGGGACAATTGTTCTTACAATTTTACTGTTGGCCAGATGTCCTGGTTACATTTTTTTTTATCTTAATTGATTTTAATACTCTGAAATTGCAAAAAATGATTTTCCGGTCTCTCAAAACAGGTGAAAAACTGAGTTTTTGCCACAGTTTTGTAGTCTCTCAAGACAGGTGGTCTCTCATAACAGGTGGTCTCTCATGACAGGTCCATTATAGATTGAAACCAATTGGTGCATTGCAAAAGTGGTCTCTCAAGACAGGTGGTCTCTCATGACAGTGGTCTCTCAAGACAGGTTTTACTGTAACTCTCCCGGAATGCCTGGGAAAATCCCGAAATTTCAGTGTAGTTCCCAGACGGAAATCAATATTGGACCAAAATTCCCAGAAAACAACAGTTGAATATTTCCTTCCCGTTGTAACTTATGTAAACGTTTGGAGTCAAATAACAAGCATTTCAAACTCTGGTAAAAATTCACAAAGCAGTAAATTATGGATTTAAGTTGAAGTTATTTAAGAGAAGGGTATTTTATGATATATATTTCAACTGTGTTCATGTTTATTTCTGTTTTTTTCTTCGTAATCGAAGATTCATGATCAATGTGCGAGTGTCGAAATGAAAATAGGTGCAAAAAATTGAAAACTCCACCTTCAATGCAGTTTTTTGGTAAATAAAATATATGAAAAGGAATTAAATAATATATATTTATTTAGCCATAGAATAGCTCTAATCCTCATCCCTTTTCCAAGTCAAAACGTAAACAACACCTTGACCTCAACTATTTAACACAGTTTAAAAATAGGTTCAAGTAGCTTAGTATGCCGAAAAATTATGACTGCATATTTATACACAATGGACTTATTTTCTAACACTACATTTATTCTACAGAACTGTTGGCCGTCTGTGACCAGAAAATTTTGAATGGAATTAAAAAAAAAAAATGCTTCAATGATGAAAAGAAAAGTTTTGTGCAGGGCACAAGCATCCACACATGCAAGGAGGATTTTGATAACGATACTTTCCAAGTACTAATCTTCTTCTTGTAAATGAACATTAGGACATCTTTTCCTGTTAACATTTCCCACACCTACTAATCGGTCTTACGCTGTGACGTGCAATTCGACGCTGTGATGTTCTGTTTGGGTGCTGTGACATGTCTTTTGATGTGAAAAGTCATCGCTGCAGCTGATTTTATCAATTTTCATTGAAATGGAGAGGTAAGAAACAAACCCTTTTACTTTATCAGTTAGACTGATGTTTCCCAATCCCAACCAGCTAACTTTCACGTAGCAGATATTATCTCTCTGCGAATAATAGGGCTCACAAAATGCCTGGGTACAACCTCTGTGCATCGCCACTCGACTCAAAATCACATACCTAGGTGACACCCCATTGTTCTGACACCAGGAAATGGCCCTCATAGCCTAAAAAATATCCCTTCGATTTAAAAAACTTACCCCAACAGATCCCGGATGCAGAATAACCCTAACACAGCCCGTCAAAGTGAACCACCCAGTTGTGAAAAGTGGTAACGGCGCTGTGATGTTAATGGCAACCACTCTGTGATGTTCATCATTTCTTAACCCAAATGAAAATTTGTAAGTAAAGGGTTTTTTTTTAAACGTCATTATACGTTTACCTTCAGTTTCATTAGTTGGTTCCTTCATCGGTATCATCTACTTTGTTTTGTCATTGCAGGTAACACACAACGTTTTCGCTCACAAATCCACTGTTCCGATTGGCTACGAGTCAGGCCTTTTCGCATTTGACGTTGACGATTTTCCTGTTTTTGGACATGCTGGTGATGTGCAGGGACTGCTGACCCATTGGTGGGTGGGTGGGTGGGGGGGTGGGGGGGGGGGCTCATCGCAAAACGTCAAAGGTGACAGCACGAGAGGGGCCCTCTCATGTTATCCCCATTCGGCGTCCGTCATTGTGAAGGAGCCCACTACCCACCCCCTTCTAAATGCCTGAAAAGGAGAGGGGGTTATCTATCATTGGTGGGAGTTCAGATGGCTTCAGGGAGGAAAATTGAATGTTCAAGCTCATAAGTTGCAATTTACGTCATTATGAAGAGGAAAATGTTCCGCAGAAAGTATTTGATACCACTTGGCAGAGGGAGGGCAAAAGTCGTATACGAGGCGGCCAGAAGTTCCTGAGCTATGGGAAGGGGGCTACCCCCCACTTCCCCCTTGGGTCCCATCCAGTCCACCTGATCTAACTTGATAACATGGTCCCCATAATGTTTGACATAGCAATGGTATACTATAAGGTAAACCAGCTACCACTCAGGCTGATGACTCAAAAGATGATTATCGGAGGTCGGAAGTGTCGGAAGTGTTATGATTAAAAAACAGAACTGCGACTCGCCTTGTTGATGACGCGCCCAAAGATCGCCAAGACATGAATTTATATCTTACTTGAGCATATAAGAATGCATATTTTCTCCGTGAATTTTTAGCACGTTTCAGGCCAGGGTGGCACCAGAAACCACCTTCTACGGTGTACGCGCTGTCACGCCTAGGCGTGACATGCCCCCCCAATTTCTACTCAGCCTCCCTTAACTAAGAATCCTGGCTTGGCGTTCAAATGGTTATCAGACACCAGCTGCCCTCAGATGGATCTACCTATCAGGTTGGTTTGATAAAGTAAGCTATTCTGTTTAGTATGGACTGGAGAATTTTGTCAATTTAAATTCATTAATTTGAAGTATACCGCTACTTAGCAATCCGTTACTCTATGCTTTGCAAAAAATTCAGACAGAAGCACCCACCCCCCACTCTCCGCCCACCCCCTGGCTTACATGGACTGATGTGCAGACGCAAAAAGGAAAGGTTATAATGAACCTGACCGAGAGTTATGTCTTACCCGGTATTACTCAGTTCGTGCATATGAAGATTATTCGTGGCACTAGTTCTCCTAGGCCTGTCTTGGGCATGTGACTGTCTGTAGAACGGGGAAGGTGGCTTTACTGGTCACTCAAACTTTGCACGTGAAATTACATAAATTACATTCGTCTGGAACATAACTCATCATTTAGCAGTCATATCATCCCCATATTGCAGTGCAGTGGTGATTCTCAATGGAATTTTGTTGCCAAACATCACCATTTACTTGTAATATTCTAAGGTTTGAATTAACCCTTTGCCCAACAAATGACAGTGCAGGGATGGTTTTCAATGGATTTTTGTTGCCAAACTTTACCATTCACTTGCGATGTTCTAAGTTTTAAATTAAACCTTTGCCCAATAAAGCGACAAAAGCCGCACAGTATATTAACATATATGAGGCTTCTGCATCCTGAAATGTCTTGGCTGTTGATAAAACCACACCAATATGGATGTCACTGGAGCTGGCTCATTGAGCCGGTTCCAGTGATATTCATATTGGCATGCTTTTCATTGAGTCATACTGAAGATTTTTTCCCAAATCTGAAATTTTGTATATTTTCCCTCAAAAGTTGTGATGGTAAAGGGATAAAGTGCATCACTATTTTGCTAATCAATATGGGGATTTGATTTGCAGCGCAGGTTTTTTCTGTCGCTCATTGCGATACGAAACTGGCGAGATTGTTCCCTTTCTCGTGGATGTGGGTACGGGTTTTCCGCGGAGGAATTTAGAGAAAACTTTATGCCTCAAGAGCGATTTTGAGTGCGATAGGGTTTTTACGAGGTTTTTCGGACCCACATAATTTCATTTCAAAACGCTTTGAATAAGATTATGTGTGTTCGAAAAGGCTTGAAGAAAAACAATTCATCTTGATTTGCCTATACGGCCGATAACATGACAGAACGTTGGAAATGTGTAAAGGCGTAAATGAGATGGATGGCATGTCAGTTCGAAAAATTACGACTTCATTGAACGTTATAGAATTTATCAAAATTATTTCAAAACCAGTTTAAAATCGAATACAACTCTTTTTAATGGTTGTATGTGTGTGTGTGTTTGTTGGGGTGGGGGTGGGTGGGTGTATTCTTTCGGTAATGATTTTTACCTTATTTCATTCTAATGCTATATATCCCGTCGGATATACAATAGGAAATTATATTACGGCAATAGAGCGTATCTCTTGTTTGTCTGGGGTAGTGGGGATGGAGAGCAAAAGTGATTTTGGGTGAGTAATTGTACCTTATGTCGTAATATAATTATCGGTGCAATATATCTCACGGGGTACATAGCATCTGAAATTGTATTGCAGCAATAGTGTATAACCGCTGCTAGTGTTGATTAGGAAGGGGAGCAAGAGTGATTTTTTTGTAAGTTGTATCTTATGTCGTAATATATTTTTTCAATTTTCTTGCTGTAAATCCTCCTGGGTAGATAACATCAGAAATGATATTACGATAACAGAGTATACACCTCCTGTTAGCAGTGTGGAGGAGCTCAGAACTACAGTTAGTGGAGTGATTTTTGTTAATTAGTTAATTATTGTGTGAAATTATGAAATGCCACCAAGGCATTATTAATTCCGAATCATCACTTCAGTCAGACAGAATGATATATCGAAACCTTTTATTCGCCGATATATTGGAACTTACCATTACTTTTACAAGATCATCATCTGCGTGAGTCCTTCGACACCCAAATTGTACCGACTGACAATTTATGAATTCGGGTGCCTCCCCTCCCTCCCCCTCCCCCCTCTCGAAGTGGTGTCCATGTGTATACGCAACTGCGTTTTTGCATTCGGGTTTCTACGCCCTTGCAAAACAACGGAGATGATACAGATGAACCAACCAAAAAAAAACGTATAATGATGTTTAAAAAAAACCTTTACTTACAAATTTTCATTTGGGTTAAGAAATGATGAACATCACAGCGTGGTTGCCATTAACATCACAGCGCCGCTGTCACTTTCCAAAACTGGGTGGTTCACTTTGACGGGCTGTGTTGGGGTTATTCTGCATTCGGGATCTGCAGGGGTAAGTTTTTTAAATCAAAGGGATATTTTTTAGGCTACGAGGGCCATTTCCTGGCGTCAGAACAATGGGGCGTCACCCAGGTATGTGATTTTGAGTCGAGTGGCGATGCACAGAAGTTGTACCCAGGCATTTTGTGAGCCCTGTTATTCGAAGAGAGATAATATCTGCTACGTGAAAGTGAGTTGGTTGGGATTAGGAAACATCAGTCTAACTGATAAAGTAAAAAGCTGTGTTTCTTAACTCTCCATTTGAATGAAAATTGATAAAGTCAGCCGCCGCAATGACTTTTCACATCAAAAAACACGTCACAGCGCCCAAACAGAACATCACAGCGTCGAATTGCACGTCACAGCGTGAGACCGATTAGTAGGTGTGATTTCCAGACTTTAGAAATTATTAGCTTAGTAGACTTTGATAAATGGAAACCACAGGGGGTGGTGCTCTGTGGGTGTGGGGGAGGGGTCATGAAGAAGAGGATGGTGAGGGGGGGGGTCAAATCAACAATTATTTTATGATTTTTTAACGTAGCATAAATGCATCAGCATAATTGACAACTAGATCTGGATTATAACCTGGTGTTAAAGGTGGTCCATGAGCTGAAAATTCGCAAGTTTTTTCTTTTGTTTTGTCCCCGCACAAACTTTTCCATGAAATCCATTCCATTTCCCTGAAAATCACCCTCAGGTTCCCTGAAAAATTATTCTGGAGGTTAACATGTCTGGATCTATTAATCTTCTTCGGGAGCGTGGTGGCTCAGTTGTAGACTGTTGGACTTCTTTGCTAGACCCACTTTGTGTCCTTGGGCAAGGCACTTTATCCTAGTTGCCTACATGGAGGCACAATGACGCCGTGTACTAAGGCATACTGCACGTCGATGTTGCACATGTCTTCAACCGCTGTAACCCTGCTTAAGTGGAGCTTGAACAGAGTTAGAATGTTGAGGAGCTGACAGTTGCTCGGTGGTTCTCTCTGGGTACTCCGGCTTCCTCCACCCATAAAACTGTCATGGTCACGAGTAGCCATTGTGCATAAGTTTGTGACCTTATACACCAATAAATAAATAAATAATACTCTTCTGTCACCATTTGTTGGTTCCAACATAAGTGAAATGCTCATCTTCTATTTCAAATGGAAATGGACTGATCTAACAATGATGTTTGTGTCATCTGATATTACGTTGATCCTGTTGATGCCAGCTATTTTGGAAACATGTATGACCTTCAATAAATGTAAAATATGGTATGTGGGTGAAAGAAAACACGCATTCCACATTCAAATCTTGGTACACTTTAGGGAAATCAGAAACAAAAATAATAAACCCATCAGTAAACACTTAATGAACCTGACCACTCATCCGACAATATGAATTTTGTTTTTATTGACATACTTCAGAATGACCCTGACTTTGATGGAAATACATGGAACAGGAGGGATAAAGAACTACATTGGATCTTTATCATCTAGTCCATACATCCTTATGGTTTGAACAGGCTTGCCTTTAGTCTTTTTGATTGTAAGTAGTTGGCAGCATGTATGACCTGCTGGCACGTTACAACGTCAACAACATCAACTCCCTCATGGTCTGATATCAGACTTTCCATTTCACTTTTCATGGGGGTGAACAGGCATGGTAACAGCCAATGGATTACAAAAATCCTTATCCATAGCCTTCTCTATCATGTGCATACAGACAAGATCAATCAGCTGAGTTTTGTTTTTCACATTGTTTAGTATAACATTCTTAGGCAGAAGTGGGACATTAAGAGTAAGTTTGTACGGTTTTGAGATACTGTTACCACGTTCTGCTGAGGCAGCTGTCTTAAATGCTATATTCAAAATATCTTAAATATGAGGAATTCATAACCCATATTAAGGCGAGATGAGACAAACTAAGTAAATTATGAATATATACACCTGGAACTTAATTAAGCACCTCCTGAAATGTTTCATGACAGTGAAGTTGGCGTTACTGATTATTATGTTTACACAATCCCTCCTCCATGTGAAGCATGCTTCCCACAAATTTCCCCAAAAACACTATCATCCACATGCAATTTGTGGGTATAAAACAAGAAAATTTGGCTTTCTCTTTTATCAGTAAATGTTGACATGGCAAGGAGGAGACTGTCAGAGGCACTAAGATGGCAAATTGTTGGCATGCATGCAACAGGCATGTCATTCAAAGCTATTGGAAGGCAACTTGACTATAGTCATTCTGTCATCAGCAGACTTGTCCGAAAACATCAACAAACCAACAATGTTAAGGACCGTCCAAGGCCTGGACAACCCCAAAAGACCTCTCCATGGAAAGATCGGAGTCTGGCATGTCTTGTGAGGCATGAACCCTTTGCTTCAAGTGGGGTTTTGAAACACCTTTGGCTCCCCAACAGGCATTTCTGCAACAGAACTGTCCGAAATTGCCTCAAAGCACTGGGTATGAGGTCCAGAAAGGTCATCAAGCATCCAGCTCTGTCCGATCAGCATCAAAGACAATGTTTGGTGTGGTGTATGGCACGACAACATTGGAATCTCAGGACATGGAGGAGAGTCCATTGGTCAGACGATAGTAGGTTCCTGCTTCACGTCACAAATGGTTGCATGAGAGTGTGGAGGCATAGAAATACTGCTTACGTGCTCAGGAACATCAGACCTAATGTTCCTTATTGTGGAGGATCATTAATGACCTGGGGATGCCTCTCTCATGGTTGTAAGCTTGACATGGTGACTGTACGTGGAAATCTCAATGGTCATCAGTACATTCGGGACATTCTCAATCCAGTTGTCCTGCCTCATTTTGACAACCACCGGTTGGCTTCTCGCACTGTATACGCACTGTATGCTGTGAGAGCATTCCTTCAGAACAATGCTATTACAACACTACCTTGGCCTGCAATGAGCCCCGACTTGAATCCCTTAGAACACATTGGGACTTTCTTGGACGTCATGTGCAAGTAAGATTTCCGCCTGTACAGAATTTGGCCAATTTGAAAGCTGCATTGCATGAGGAATGGCAGCAGTTGCCTCTGGACCGTATCAGAATGCTCACTGGTAGCATTAGGAGGAGGGTTCAGACTGTCATCCGGACACATGGTGGATACACTTGCCACTGAAGTCAAGACATGGCTATTGTATTCAGGAGATCAGAAGTTACATTTTTTGTCAGTAATTACTGGCATTGTTTCATCAGGGACCGTTCCAGCACCATACTTGTCAAGAGAACATTTTTCCATCAAAAACATTAGTGACATATGTGTAATTAGCGCCATTACAATACTGCATATTTTCTTCAATGTGTTGGCTTTCATTTGTCAATAGACTCTTCTTTATGCAAACAATCACTTTTGGCCATCTGAAAGATAGCATGAATGTTATGACAGTTTCTATTAGCACCACTGCGAAAAAAACAGGGGATGCTTAATTAAGTTCCAGGTGTATATAAACCAAATGTACAGAAAATCTTTACCCACAAAATTCAATATATTTTTATACTGTACCAATGACCTAGACTTAGCTGGTGCTAACTCTAAAATATTTAGGGCCAAACACAAATTTTGCCCCCCAATCCCCCAAATTTGCATGCAAAACCGAAAATTAGAAGTCCTATCTGGCCCTCCATACATTTTACCTTCCACGCATGCGCAGACTCCAGGAAGTCACCGAATCTGGCGCCAAATAAATCATTCTTTATTTGGCTCTTCAATCAGTAACATCTCACTGATATCTGTACTTATAATCTCAGTTAAATGATGCCAGACACAAAATCATGAAAGAAATGGTGGATCTAAGGATGAATAAGAGGATGAGAGGAAGAAACAGTTTAAGGATGTGTTCAGGGCTGTAACTTATAATTTTTATGCAAAATTATTTCATGTTCCCTAATTTTGGGGAGTGGCCTGATGTTTTCATTCTTGCTATGAATTTCCACTGTTTGTTCCATGTTTCCTCTCTCCATTTCCTTGATACCCCCTAGCTATTCTCCCATGCTTTTGGCATTATTTTTGTAAATTTTTTTTACTGAAATTTCTTGGGAGATTTTGGCATAGTAACAGAATGTTTATTCTGTTTTTCCCCATGGTTACGTCCTCACCCTAGGGGTGTTTAGGCATTTTGATCATGCATCTACCATCCGATGTACTGCAGTTTCTTCTGTGGAAGTTTCTGTTTTACATCGGACAGTGTTTAAAATTGGCTACTGATTTCGGGCCATATTTTCAGTGCCTGGAGTCTTGTTTCCGGATTTTATTCACTTTTGTTTACGTTGGCAACGGTTACTTCTGACAGTGATTCCTTGGGTATGTTTCAGTGAGCTATTCCAGTTTACTTGGTTTATTGTGAGCATGCGTAGACGCTCGGAATAAAAACCAGGTTGTTTCATTGAGCAGTTTATATTCTGGTTTATCATTCTGGATTAAACCAACTAAACCTCCTTGAGAGCAGGGTTATCTGGTTTATCACTCTATTCTTGACATGCGCAGTGGGACGCACATAAAAGTTCTACGCCTCGCACAACGACAATAATAAAACATTCAATTTCGAGTGTCAAAACAGAAATAAACAGTCCAAGGTTCATGAAAAATGCTATAAGTCAAGAGAGAGAGACTATAAAAAAAAGTTGATAACATTTATTTAGCCCATAAAAGCGACATTTCAGAAATATTCGATTCTCAACTGAACGGGTGTTTTTCTCAGAAAAACTGTTACAACTTTCAGAAGATCCTTTTTGGCCATTTTATTTCCATGATAGCAGTCACGCAATTTTTGACACCATCACTGGAAAGTTTCTGATGAGGGCCTTTTCAACGATGGGTTTCTGAGATTGTTTAAAAATGAAAGCAGGGATATGTTTCCCACGCTTTGGATGTCCCCCTCCTAACAATACTTTCACGCGTCGCGTTTCCTAGCAACATCAAACAGGGGTTTATGTGGAATAGTATTCGCATTAAACATATCGATCTGTTGTGATTTCTAAACCTAGTTTAGGTTTACATGGAATAGTAAACTAAGTAAACCGGAATAGTTCACTGAAACATACCCCTTGTCTTCTATTAGGTTCTGTTCATAGCCAGATACATTAATATTGTCCATAAGTGTAGCATAAATTTTTAGATATGTTTTAAAATTTTTGTCCACACTTAGGCTTTTTTGGGATCCATTTGGGCTCATCGTTCCCTTTGGGAACTTGGGCTCATCTTGATATTTTTTGAAAAATTTTTTCTTTTGAATTATTTTTCGAAATTTTTGTAATGGATTATATTATTATTATGTATCTTTGTTTTTCAAGGGTTAGTGCGAGAACGATGACTATTTAATATTTTTTCAAATATGAAAGAATATTGTTCAAATTGTAAATCGAGGAAGTCTTCCTCTGATTCTCATGTTCATTGTATTTGCTGTAGTCAGTGTACTTGCACTAATTCTTGCTCAGTGTGTGCCAATTGGGATGATAAACGTTGGAGACGTGTGTCATGGTATATTGATAGTGGTGAGAGGTCCATGCCGGTCCTCTTGCCACAGGGTCACTCTAGTTTTTCAGTCTCCTTTTCAGAGGAACAAGAACAGGGTGATGTTTCCGTGATGTCTTCAAGAAGGGTGCTTCCGTCGTTGCAATTAAATGAAGAGCTAGCAGCAAAAGTGCTCTATGAAATTCGGCAAGTGCCTAGATCCCTAGTAGGATCGATGTCCTTATCGCCCGCTAGCTCGCCCGGTGAAGCAATCATTCGAGAAATGGTTGTGACGCCAGGTTCGTCCGTTGCAGTCCAGGAGAGTAGATCGGGGTGTTGCGAGCACTATAAACTTGGATTGTGCACACCCGGCGATGACGGATCAGAAGATGGAACGGAGGAAGTCAGACAGTCCAGTAGCTAGCTCGTCCAGGTCTACCTGGAAGGAGGAAGTAGACAAGTTCCAAGGTATGCTCATCCGGATCTTCGTGATTGCGAGCAAGAGGGAGGTCCCTCTCTCTTATGACAACATCTGCGATCAGACGTTGCTGGTAGGAACTTGGCGGTCAAGTTCTGAGGTATGCTCGTTCAGGTCTTCCGTGATAGTGAGCAAGAGAGAGGTCCCTCTCTCCTATGACAACATCTGCGATCAGAGGTTGTTGGTAGGAACTTGGCGGTCAAGTTCTGAGGTATGCTCTTACAGGTCCGTGATTGTGAGCAAGAGAGAGGTCCCTCTTTCTTACAGCAACATCTGCGACAGATGTTGTTGGTAGGAACTTGTGTCGGCCTGACAAGTTTGGAGGTACGCTCGTCCAGGTCGTCCGTGATTGCGAGCAAGAGAGAGGTCCCTCTCTCTTATAACAACATCTGCGGTCAGAGGTTGTTGGTAGGAACCTGGCGGACAAGTTCTGAGGTATGTTTGTTCAGGTCGTCCGTGATTTCGAGGAAGAGAGAGGTCCCTCTTTCTTATAACAACTCCTGGGGATAGAAGTTCTTGTTACGAACTTGTGTCAGATGCTCCTTCTATAGACTGCTGCGGTGGCCAGTCTTATAGTTTCCTCTTAGACTGCCGTGGTGGCCAGTCTTATAGCTTCCTCTGTGTTCGAAAAGCACACGACCGCACTGGTCCGTTGTCGCTAGTTAGGTCGAACGGTGAAGTAGTTACTCAGCCCATGAGAACTATGACGCCGGGTGTAGACAATCCGGGTTAGAAAAAGTGAGATCATATAGGGTGGAGCGATCGATATGATATGCAAGTATGCTCACCCAGTGACGACGGAAGGAGGAAACCGATAAGGTCTGAGGCTGGCTAGTCTTATGGTTTCCTCTACATACGGATAAAGTGATCTTTATTTTGCACAGGGCTATAAAACCCAATGAGTGGGGTCAGTTCCCTGTCGCTGGTGTAACGGTTAAGATTGGATACTTGGACTGTGACTCCGGATGTGTCGCATTTGCATTGTATATAAAGCTAGTGGGCAAGTGCTCTATGATTTTAAAAAAGACAAGGGCTAGGTTTCACGGAGGCTTATGTTCCTTGTCTAAAACAGCTAGCTCATCCGGCAGATCTCACTCGTATGTGGATGATGTGATACTGGGTATGTCCATGGCGGTCGAGAGAGAATAGGGTGTAGCGAGCACTGTGGATTGAATCCATGCTCCCCTAGTGTTGATGGAAAGAAGAAAACGACAAGTTCTGAGGTATGCATGTTCGGTAAAGAGAAAATAAGAGGATAAAGCACTCCCGACCTCACCTTGGCTAAGTGACTCAGGTTTCCCGGTCTTCATTGTCAAAGGTCCTTCTTTAGTAAGAAGTTGCATCATCTAGTAGCCAAGGAGATGAGGTTTCATTCATGGGGTCGTCCGCAGTAAAAACTATATTGGACTCCCTGTCCTAGGAGCATCCGGCGAAGAGGCTATTTTGTGACCGCTGCTCCTCAGGCCTCTGTAACGGACTTGCTGTCGCAGTTGCACAGCTAATCGCAGTATTCCTGCTAAGGCAGAAGCACTCAACGTCGATCTCAAAATTTTGAGCTGTTGCATAGTGCTTATTTGATCCAGTCACCTACCTGTTTAGATGCTAGTGACTGTGATTCTATCTGATTTAATCATATTATGGATAGGATAACTTTCCTTCCGGAACAACTCTTGGATGATATAGATATCATACATTATCATTTCCTTGATCTTGTTCCAGTGATTCAAAATGCTGCGAGCAATTTTGAGAAACCGCTAGCGTAGTTAGACGCTGACTTCATCCGGTTAAGAGCAGGGTAGTAAGATCTCTTTCCGGTTAAGTCTACATGGGTGTCGCAGATCTTCGATTCTGTATATGACACCATATATTATCTTCCGGTGGAAAAAATAATTCGGTTTCTTATCTTCTTCCTCTGTATTTTTAATCGTTTGTGATGGTTCACATACTTTTAAAAACAGCAGGGGAAGACATTGAGAGTTCCTCATCATTGATTGAGCAGGCTAGGATCCTAGTTTTAGCCTTACCTTCATCATTTAGCTGTTCGCTCGGACGCAATTGAGAAGATAATTTCTTTAGTCAGAGCGAATTTAGTCTCATTGTCTTATGTACTTAATTTAAGTACTGTGACGCATTGTCTGTATGGAAGGAATTTTGTGGTCGTTGTACCTTTTAAAATTCTTTCCATACATAGTATTTATTTCTCGGTCTTAACTTATGTTAAGTATTTATTATTTATTTATTGATGTTTAAGGTCACATATTTATGCACAATGGCTAATCATGACCGTGACAGTTTTACGGGTGGAGGAAGCCGGGGTACCCGGAGAGAACCACCGAGCAACGACGAGCAGCTGCCAGCTCCCCAACATTATAACTCCGCACTGCAGCACAGGCAGGGTTAGATTGGTTGAAGACATGCGTACCATCGACGTGCAGTACGCCTTAGTACACGGCGTCATCGTGCCCCCACATGGGCAATGGGGGTTAAGTGTCTTGCCCAATGACACAACGTGGTTGCCGCAGGTGGGATTCGAACTGAGGACCTCTCGGCTTGCAGCCTGCACCTCTACCTACTGAGCCACCGCGCCCCCCCTTATGTTAAGTGAGAGTTATGCTGATGCAACGAAGCCTTGTGTCTTCATTTTTGCATTTGATGAGGTGGAAAACTTGCCATAGGTCGCTTTAGTCTTCCAACTCTAGTTTTTATGATAAGAATCTATTCTTGTCTCTTTAAGCTGGGGTCTAATGTACAATCATCAGCAGAAAGAATATGAGAGGTTGTCCTAGACTCAAATCGTCTATTAGGACTCATAGAAAGGTATAGATATACCTAAGTCTTTGATGGTAACCTTTCATCATTATTGTAGGATTCAACTACAAGAAAGCATCTATTCTCGACTCTTTAAGTTGGGGTCTAATCGACTACAGCCAACAAAAGAGTAGGAGAGTTTGTCCTAGACTCAGTTCGCTTATAAGGCTCATAGCGAAGGTATAGGTATCTCTCCTATACATAATTCTTTAGGTTTGTCTATACAACCACTTGGTTAGGGGTTTCTCGTCAGACTGAGTTACTGATCAGACTCCCCTGAGCCGGTGGTTCGAGGCTCTTACAGAACTCGGTCCGGCATATTTTGACTGGATGTCGATAATTAGATTATTATGATTATCTTTCAGTCTATAAGCTAACATTCGGCAATTGCAGCGAGTATAGTTCTTCAGGTCACTTGTATTGTGAACTAGATAATGTCTCATGGGATTTATGATAGGATTCATATATCCCACTATTCATTTGGCTGGTTCTTCTGTTTCACAGAGCGAATTAACCAGCTGTTTTGACTCACTTTTATCTGTTATCTGACGCATTAACTGCAATAGTTTTATGCGCCGGATGGAGTTGGGTGGAGCAGCTTGGAACTTTTTTTTTTCGATGGGTTGCTAACAGACATGTCTACTCCAGTTATTAACTGGAGTGGTAGACGTTTTTCCCTCTTGATCTGTTTTGTTTTAGAGAATCTTTTAACATAAGGTCAAGTTTGGGCATATATTACGGTTTTCTCTATTATTTCGGACGTGAGTTCATATATTGCTTTACAATCCTGAGTCTGAGGGTCTCTATACACATCGAGAGTTTATCAGAAGAGAAGTATGCTTCTGTTGTCATTATTTTTCAATAGAAGGGACATTTATGTTCATTTTATTGTTAAATAAGTCAGTTAGCTATTCGTACTGCTTGGGTTATTTATCCTCCAATTAGCAGTCAATGCTTAAGATTTCAGCGCATAAGTAAGCGCTGGCTATATCTTGCGCTTATTCTAACTGTTTGGCTATTATATGATCTTATGTGGGATCTCTTCAGGATAGTTAAGTTTTCGGCGCATGGGAATAATAGTTTCCATTATTTATGTTGCTAGTATAAGGCTTTTGAGTGCAAACATTGACGCTCAGCCGTTTTCATGGGAATGAATGATAGGATATGTGTATCCTTCAATTCAGTTTGTTTCTATTGATTTCATTGAGGTTATGGGGTCTGCTATTGAGCATTCGCCAGAAGCTTCCCCATTAGAGGGTTTTCTTCTTTAAGGGAAGTTTTATTCTTCAGGTCATTCTCCGCTCTCAGTGGCATTACGGAGTATTCAGATGTGAAGTAGCTTTATGATCTCTATATTATTGCTGTCTGTGTCAGCAATGATTAAGTAATGTGGGTGAGGAGGTTTCGACATATATTTGAATTACCCCCCACACACTCACGCTGTCGCGTATATATATAAAAAAATTTAATACATACATACTTTGCGTCTGAGTCGTGTTAGATGGCACCATCATACGCATACATGCAGTTCTGTTGCATTTGTTTCCGGTATTTAATTTTTGATTTGGGAGCCGGTTTTTCATACCTACCTCCATTTCTAGATCCTGGTCTCTATTTTATCAGTTCTCTAATCGCATATTCTCACGTGTTTATAGTTGTAGATATCAAATAGTACGCGTTGGAGAGTGTTTTTACCGGATTTAATATTTCAAAGGCCTCCTATGAATCATCTTGAAGCGTGTTTTCTCTGCAGAGATTGTTCATCTTATCCCGCTTTTGTATGTTATAATTGATTTTTCACTGATTTTGTCGTACCTGTATACGGCATCTGCAGTGCATATTTTATAGCGGATAATGTTATTTACTAAAATCATCGCTATAGCCTTGGTTTGTGAAGTGGCGTTAAACACCATTTATTATTCATGAATTAATTTTTTGAGTGCCTGATCGATATTTTTATGTCGTTTCCGGGTACTGCTTATTCTAGAGCTATCCCCTCCTTTTAAAGTTATGTTAAAAAAAAGTGTGTGTGTCTGGGGGGGTGGGGGGGGGGGGTGATTTTGTCCACTTCTCTGCCTTATGGGGTATGTAACTATTGAGGAAGCTGTCTTGTCCATACTGTGTTTGGCGATCAGCTGCAATATTATTGTGTGGCGTAGGTTTATGGGAAATTTCTCTCATTCTCAGTATGCCTTAATTATTTTTAGGGCGTAGACCAGACTAGTCTCTAAAATTATTTATTTGTTACATCTTAATTAACATGATTTTATGCTTAGATTTAGGATGTACATAATTGGATACATATTAGGTTCTGTCTCTTCTATTATGGTATTAAGAGACATACATGTAATTCTTATTTCTTCATCATGGATTGAAGGATTTGATCTATGTTGATCTACTATTTCCGAAGTTCTAGGCCCTCCGCCTTTTTACGATTCAGCTAAGTCTGGGTCATTGGTATAGTATAAAAATGTTAAAAAATTTATCGTAATTTATATATTTTTTATACTTACCAATGACCCAGATGGGAATGGCCCTCCCATGAGTGGGCAGTACTGGGCACTCATACCTCCCCTCTGAATTATTATAATCTTTTTTTATACAAAGAATGATTTATTTGGCGCCAGATTCGGTGACTTCCTGGCATCTGCGCATGCGCGGAAGGTAAAATGTATGGAGGGCCAGATAGGCTTCCAATTTTCGGTTTTGCATGCAAATTTGGGGGATTGGGGGGCAAAATTTGTGTTTGGCCCTAAATATTTTTAAGTTAGCTCTAGCTAAGTCTGGGTCATTGGAAAGTATAAAAAATATATAAATTACTATGAATTTTTTAACATCATTTTCACATTAATTTCCGTCTTTCCTGGTGGATTTCAATGTGAATGTGTACGAATGGATTAAATATTTTATTTGCATCAATGTCTAGAGAGTGACATTGAGCAAATTCGGAATAAATATTTAAAAGTACCCAAGAAATGATCATATAATACTTATCACATCTTAATGCTGTGTTTTAATCTTGACAAATACTAAAATCCCAAAATTTTGTCAATTTTGGCCAAAATTCACAAAATTTCCACCTTTTTACCCAACTGAAGTACCATGACAAATAACAGCTGGTGATGAATGCACATTTGGTGCCTCGTTAATATATATAACCTAACTGAATAAAGCCGAATTTTACAACAAAAGTTGGTATTTCACATTATAAAATTGCTCAATTTTAGGTCTGAAAATGGTTAAACATCTCAAATTGTCCAAGGGTTACAGTGTGACACCAATCATATTCAGAATCAATGCAAAAAGTTACCCTAGAAACGTCAATAAAATGCTTAACATATCGTTTTTGCAGGGTACCCACTATTTGTTTAGACCAAGTTCCTATGGATTAGGCCTCAGTCCTTTCATCCCGTTGAACTTTCTCTATGTTTTGTGAAAACTGCTAATTAAAAATTGCGAATTAAAAAATTTCTGCAGAACTACCAATCAGAATCTTTTGATACTTGGTATACAACATCTTTTGGAGGGGCCAGATTCAAGTTAATTCAAAACCAGTCCCTGGGTTCATATTTGGGCTCCCTAGGGGAACACAAATTTTAATTTGGTGCAATATGACAAAATGTATTTAAAAGTATTCACATCTACCAATCAAAATATCTTGGTATTTGATATACAACATCCTTAGGGGAGTCAGCTTGGAGTCTGTTCACATCAAGTTCCTGGGTTCATATTTGGGTTTCCATGGGAAGCCAAATTTTTACTCAGTTCAGTATGATGAATTTTTTTTAAAAATCTTCAATCAGATCCACTAGTCAGAATCTTTTGATGATTGGTATATAGAGCATCCTTAAAGGGGTTAGTTTCAAGTTTGTTTAAATTAAGTCCCTGGGGTCATATTTGGGGTCCCAATGAGAACTCTAACTGTAACATTGTGCAATATGAGGAGTGTTACTTAACCCTCAAGGGATGAAGATTTTTATACATTTTCAATGTACTTTGAAAGTCTACCTCCAGCGGCTTTGCAGTTGTTTCTAGTCAAGTCTTGGCTGCCTTCAGAGGCAGTCAAGACTTACTTAGAAACAACTGACAAGGTACTTAGAAAACAAGTTTTGAGTTTACCCAAACAGTGAATGTTGGGACACCTGTTCCTTAGCATGAAAAAGTTATCAAAGTCAGAGTTTGGCCCTTAAGGGTTAAAAATCTTCTTCAGATCAACTAGTCATATCTACTAGTCAGAATCTTTTGATATGCAGCATTCTTAGTAGGTTCAGATTGAAGTTTGTTCAAATCATGTTTCAGATTCTTAATAGGTTCGGATTCAAGTTTGTTCAAGTCCCTGGGATTCATATTTGCGCTCCCAATGGCAACCCAAATTTTAACTTAGTGCAATGTGAAGAGATTTTATTTAATAATCTTCTACAGATTTACCAGTCAATCTCTTGATATTTGATATACTGCATCTTTAAGGGGATCAGCTTAAAGTTTGTTCAAATTAAGTCCCTGAAGTCATATTTGGGCTCACTGTGGGAGTCAGAATTTTAATTCAGTTTAACCTGAGGAACATTTTTTTAAAAATTTCCTTCAGATCCATAAGTCAGAATCTTTTGATATTTGGTATGAAGCAGCCTTAGTGGCATGATATTCTAGTTTGTTCAAAGGTCCCCAGGTTCATATTTGGGCTCCCTATGGAACCCAAATTTTAACTTGGTGCATTATGAGGGAATTTATTTAAGAATCTTCTTTTTCAGATCTGTCAGTGAACATCTCTTGATATTTGGTATCCTGCATTATTACAAGGGTCAGCTTGAAGTTTGTTCAAATGAAGTCCTGGAGTGATATTTGGGCTCCTGTGTGAGCTGGTATATTAACTTTGAGTAATATGACAAATATACTTTAGAAAGCTCACCAGTCAGAATCTTTTGATATTTGATATGTTACTTAAAAAATATTCTTTACACTCTCAAGTCAGATTCTTTTGGAACATAGTATCCTTAGTGTGGTGAGATGCAAGTTTGTTAAAATCATATCCCTGGGCACATATATGGGCTCCCTGTGGGAGCCCATATTTTAACTTGGTGCTGTATGAGGAATATTCTTGAAAGTTCTTCTTAAGATCCACCAGGCTGAATCTTTAGATATTTTGTATTCAGCATTACTATTACTCCTAGATTAATGTTCATTCAAAGTATTATGCCAGACTGATTTTGTTGGCACCAGAGGAGTTTAAGATTAATGTTCATTCAAAGTATTATGCCAGACTGATTTTGTTGGCACCAGAGGAGTTTGAAATTTAACACAGAACTCAATGTAGAGTTTACTATTTGTTAAAATATACTGTGCCAATGCATGACAGAGCTGGTAAACTTGTGTTAGATTGTAAATGTTGAGTACATAATATTAATGTTTGTTCAAATGGGGTTCCACAAGCCCTCTTGAGACCTGGGTGATGGGAAGGAGAGTCTTTTAGTCAAAATGTTTGGGGTTTTTGTTTGCTTGAGAGCAAAATTTGGAGAGGAGTTTTTGTGTGATTTTATGCAAAAAAAACCCCTTTCACCCTGTTGGGAGAGGGAGTGAGATCAACTGGGTGATTTTTTTTCTAATTTAGATTCAAAATGGGTTTTGAAGAAGTTTGAATGATTTTACACACAAAAAGAAACAATTCATCCAACAGACCCCTCTCTCCCACCCCAAGCTATATTAGATGAACAATTATTAACATGTAGATGCTGAATGTGTCCTTGTATCCTTCTTCAAACAATTTTATCAGGCGAATAATTAAGGCCTCTTGCTCTTTGATCCACCAGTCAGAATCTTTAATGATATTTCTTATTCAGCATCCATGGGACTGAGTTTGGAGGGCCCCAGAGGTGTTTGAAATTTAACATAAAACCCTGTGGAGAAGAGGTGCTTGAAATTTAACATAAAATAAATATGATGTGTTTGGGTGGGGGAAATTCATGAAATTTTTTTCAAAGTCTTCTCATGAACTTTTGTGTATAATAATTTGATATTGGGTACTGAGCTTCCTTTTGAGGTCTAGAATCAAGTTTGTTCAAACGAAGTTCGTAGGGCAATATTTGCCTTTGTAGTGGGAGGGGAAAGATTTTTGGGCCCACACAAAATTTGTATTTCTTGAACCAATGAACCGATTTGAACCAAATTTAGTATGTGGTATTATTGAGTAATAAGTAAATTTTCCTGTATCTCTGTGGAAACCCCAGGAGCTAAAAATATAAATATTTTAAAGCGTTTATATTATCCAAACCAGATGGGACAGAGAACTGTTATTTGGTATGAAGCAGCCTTATGGCCAGTAGAATTGCCATTGGCTGTGTGATTTGTGGGGGGGGGGGGGGGGGGGGGGGGGGGGGGGGGGCTTGGGGGGGGGGGATTGTGTTGTGTGTGTGTTTGGGTTGAAAAATTGCTCTGCATATTTGTAAAAATTGAAAAATCTTCTCCAGAACCTCTGATCAGAACCTTTTGATATTTGTTATGCAACATCCATAAGGTCATCAGATACAAGTTTGTTAAAATTAAGCTCCTTGGTTTATATTTTGACACAAGAGCCCAAATTTTAACTTGTACAATATGCCAAGTACTTTTTGAAGAATCTTCTCCAGAACCACCAGTCAGAACCTTTTAATATTGAGTATATAAATCATTACAGGGCTCAGATTCAGGGTCACAAATTTTAACTTAGTTATATGGTATATATAATCCTTACAGGGATTGGATTCAAATTTGTTCAAATCAAGTCCATTTGTTAAGCCTTTACCTAACATGAAAAGCAGATGACACTTGCAAACAAAATTCTTGAATAACTCATTTTTTTCATTTTTAGCTCAACTTTGGCGAAGCCAAATTTGAACTTATGCCATGGCCAACTGGCCATCTGTCTGTCTGTCCATCAACAATTCAATACGGCTCGGGCTAGAGGCCGTATTTATGAACCGATCTTTATGAAACTTCTTGGGTACCTTTGTTATGACCGTGGGACGAGAACGAGTGTTTTTGGGTCCGATCCGAAATTCAAGTTGGCCGCTGGCAGCCATTTTGTACAAAATTACGTGCAATCAGATTTTTGCGCAGAACTTCCATATGAAAGTGCTGATTTGAATAATTTTTGTATGAATGTTTAGTTCCAAGGGATACATCACATATAATACGGGTTTTTTTCTTGTGCGTAAATTATGCAAATTAGACTAACTTTGATGTATTTATTGTTACTTTCAGCACTGTAAGTGCAAATGCCAATACGGCTTGGGCTAGAGGCCGTATTTATGAACCAATATTTACGAAACTTCTTGGGTACCTTTGGTGTCACCGTGGGACGAGAACGAGTGTTTTTGGGTCTGGTCCGAAATTCAAGATGGCCAATGACAGCCATTTTGTACAAAATTAGGTGCAATCAGATTTTTGCACAGAACTTCCATATGAAAGCGCTGATTTGAATAATTTTTTGTGTGAATGTTTAGTACCATGGGATACATCACATATAATACGGGTTTTTTTTCTTGTGCAGAAATTATGCAAATTAGATGAACTTTAATTTTTTCAATGCTACTTACACACAGTAAGTACACATGTCAATATGGCTCGGGCTAAAGTCTGTATTTATGAACCGATCTTCACGAAACGTCTTGGGTACCTTTGTTATCACCTTGGGACGAGAACGAGTGTTCCTGGGTGCAGTCCAAAATTCAAGATGGCTGCCAGTGGCCATTTTGTACTGAAATTAGGTCTAATCAGTCTTTTGTACACAACTTCTATACGGCTTAGGCTAGAGGCCGTATTTATGAACCGATCTTTACGAAACTTCTTGGGTACCTTTGTTATCACCGTGGGATGAGACTGAGTGTTTTTGGGTGTGGTCCGAAATTCAAGATAGCTGCCAATGGCCATTTTGTACCGAAATTAGGTCCAATCAGTATTTTGTCACAACTTCTACACAGCTCGTATTTATGAACTGATCTTCACGAAACTTCTCGGGTACCTTTGTTTTCACCTTGGGACAGGAACGAGTGTGTTTTGGGGTGCCTTTGTTATCACTGTGCTATGAGAACAAATATTTTGGGGTTCAGTCAGACCCACTCTGGGACTCAAAGATTTCTTTTCTAGTTTAGCATCTGACTGTCACCCACCTTTACAATACTTTACCTATACAATTGTTACAGGCTACGGTCAGTATTTATGTACAGACCGTTACAATACTTTATATGAACCTTTGTTATCAGGTCATTACCTAGATGTTTGTCATTGCTGTGTCACATACTATACATGTACATGTCTTAACAAGTTGAGCTACAGTGTCATTGACACTTTCATTTGTCTCAAAAACATAGGTTACGACCCCCTCATTGGTCGAGCTCGAGGAGCTTGTTCCAACAAGGGGTCATAACCTATGTTTTTGAGACAAAAAAATGAAAAAATAATGAAAATTAATTGGCGATTTTTGAGAATAGTGCTGGCCAGTTTTGACCGTTACATTGGGTAAAGGGTTAATAGTTGGACTCTCTATAGGAACCCAAATTTTACCTCAGTGCAATATTCTATAAAATATCCCCTTCTCACGAAACCTCCAGTCAAAATCTTGATATATGATATACATCATCTTCAACAGAGCCATATTCAAGTTTGTTAAAATGAAGTTCCTGGGTTAATATCTGGGCTCCCTATTTGAAAATGAAATTTTAACTCAGTACAGTATGAGGAATAATCTTAAAAAATCTGCTTCTTGAGATACACAAGTCATAATCTTTTGATATTTGGTATACACCATCCTTAGAGGCGTCTGATTCAGTTTGTTCAAAAAAAGTCTCTGTGTTGATATTTTTTGTTCCCTACAGGGGCTCAAATTTTAACTTGGTGCAATATCGGGAATATTCTCAAGTTCTTCCTTTCCAGAACCACTTGTCAGAATATTTTGATACTTGGAATACAACATCCTTAAAGCGGCAAATTTCAAATTTGTTCAAATAAAGTAATTGGGTTAATATTTGTGTTCCCAATGGGAGCCCTGATTTTAACTTGGCGCAGAAGATTCATATTCTTTAAAATCTTCTTGCCATTCAGAATATTTTGATATTTTTTGGTGTGTGGGGGGGGGGGGGGGGGGGGGTTGTGGTGGTGGTGGTGGATAGGGAGGTTCTTTAAAACAGGTTTTGAAGGTCTTGGAGCAATTTGAGGCAAAAGGAAAAATGTCTCCTGACTGCCAGCCTCAACCACCCACCCACCTCCACCCATGAATTAATTTTTAGCTTAACTTGACATAGTCAAGATAAGCTATTGTCATCACGCGTGCAGAAGTCTGTTAGTCTGTGTGTCTGTGAGTCTGTGACATCTGTTCACATTTTCCTTTAGCACGGGCTACACCCCGCAGTTCTTGTCTGATCGTCACGAAATTTCATATGCAGGTTTGGGGTCATGTCTAGATGAGAACGTCCCCTTTTGGTCGCGATCGGGCAACCGGTATGGCTGCCCGAGCCCAAAACCCGAAAACCATTAGCACAGTCTACAGGTCGTATTTATGAAGGGATTTCATTGTAACTTGGTAGGATGCCTCTGTATAATGCCTAGATGAGAACGTCCCCTTTTGGGCATGATCTATCAACCATGATGGCTGCCCAAGCCCAAAACCCAAAAACTTTTAGCACAGTCTGCAGGTCATGTTTAATGTGGAGGGATTTCATTGTAACTTGGTAGGATGACTCCTTATGATATCTAGATGAGAATGTCCCCATTTGGGCATTATCTGCCAACCGTGACGACTGCCCGAGCCTAAAACCCGAAAACGTTTAGCACAGTCTACAGGTCATATTTATGAAGAGATTTCATTGTGACTTGGTGTGTTGACTTCATACAATGTCTAGATGAGAAAGTCCCCTTTTGGAAGTGATTGGGCAACTGTGACAGCTACAGGGGCCCGAAGCACGAAAACCTTTAGCACAGTCTAGAGGTCATATTTATGAAGGGATTTCATTGTAACTTTGTAGGATGACTCCAAATAATGTCTAGATGAGAACGTCCCATTTTGATCGTGATCATTTAGCCTTGATGGGTGCCCGAGCCCAAAAACCTTTAGCATAGGTAAAGGTCATATTTATGGAAGGATTTCATTGTAACCTATTAGGTTGACTCCATATAATGCCCAGATGATGACATCCCCTTTTGGTCGTGATTGGTCAGCTGTGATGGCTACAAGTGCCCGAAGCCGGAAAACCTTGAGCACAGTCTACAGGTCATATTTATGAAGGGATTTCATTGTAACTTCGTAGGATCACTCCAGATGATGCCCAGATGAGATTGTCCCCTTTGGTTGCGATCATTCAACCATGATGGCTGCCCGAGCCCGAAGCCCAAAAACCTTAAGCACAGTCTACAGGTCATATTTATGAAGGGATTTCATTGTAACTTGGTAGGTTGACTTCATATAATGTCTAGATGAGAACGTCCCCTTTTGGACAGGATTGGGCAACTTTGACGGCTAAAGGTGCCCGAAGCCCGAAAACATTTAGCACAGTCTAGAGGTCATATTTACGAAGGGATTTCATTGTAACTTGGTAGGATGACTCCAAACAATGTCTAGATGAGAACGTCCCATTTTGGTCGTGATCATTCAGCCTTGATGGTGCCCGAGCCCAAAAAACTTTAGCATAGGCAAAAGGTTATATTTATAGAAGGATTTCATTGTAACCTGTTAGGTTGACTCCATATAATGCCTAGATGATGACATCCCCTTTTGGTCGTGATTGGTCAACTGTGATGGCTACAGGCGCCCGAAGCCCGAAAACCTTGAAAACCTCTACAGGTCATATTTATGAAGGGATTTCATTGTAACTTCGCAGGATCACTCCAGATGATGCCCAGATGAGATTGTCCCCTTCGGTTGCGATCATTCAACCATGATGGCTGCCTGAGCCCGAAGCCCGAAAAACCTTTAGCACAGTGTACAGGTCATATTTATGAAGGGATTTCATTGTAACTTGGTAGGTTGACTTCATATAATGTCTAGATGAGAACGTCCCCTTTTGGACACGATTGGGCAACTGTGACGGCTTCAGGGGCCCAAAGCCTGAAAACCTTTAGAACAGTCTACAGGTCATAATTATGAAGGGATTTCATTGTAGCTTGGTAGGATGACTCCAGATAGTGTCCAGATGAGAACGTCCCCTTTTGGTCACGATCATTCAGTCTTGATGGCTGCCCGAGCCCAAAAACCTTTAGCATGTCTGTAGGTTGTATTTATGGAAGGATTTCATTGTAACTTGTTAGGTTGACTCCAAATAATGCCTAAATGATGAGATCCCCTTTTGGTCGTGGTTGGTCAACTCTGATGGCTACAGGTGCCTGAAGCCCGAAAATCTTGAGCACAGTCTACAGGTCATATTTATGAAGAGATTTCATTGTAACTTCATAGGATCACTCCAGATGATGTCCACATGAGAATGTCCCCTTTTGGTTGCGATCATTCAACCATGATGGCTGCCCAAGCCTTAAGCCCGAAAACCTTTAGCACAGTCTTCAGACCATATTTATGAAGGGATTTCATTGTAACTTGGTAGGTTGACTTCATGTAATGTCTAGATGAGAACAGCCCCTTTTGGACACCATTAGGCAGCTGTGTTGGCTACAGGGGCCCAAAGCCCGAAAATCTTTAGCACAGTCTACAGGTGATATTTATGAAGGGATTTCATTGTACCTTGGTAGGATGACTCTAAATAATGTCTAGATGAGAATGTCCCCTTTTGGTCGTGATCATTCAGCCTTGATGGCTGCCCAAACCCAAAACGCCAAAACCTTTAGCATAGTCTATTGGTCATATTTATGGAAGGACTTCATTGTAACCCGTAAGTTCGACTCCATATAATGCCTAGATGATGACATCCCCTTTTGGTCGTGATTGGTCAGCTGTGACAGCTTCAGGGTGCCGAAGCCCAAAAACCTTGAGCACAGTCTACATGTCATATTTATGAAGGGATTTCATTGTAACTTTGTAGAATCACTCCAGATGATGCCCAGATGAGAATGTCCCCTTTTGGTTGTGGTCATTCAACCATGTTGGCTGCCAGAGCCCAAAGCCCAAAAACCTTGAGCACAGTCTACAGGTCATATTTATTAAGGGATTTCATTGTAACTTGGTAGGTTGACTTCATTTAATGTCTCGATGGGAACGTCCCCTTTGGACGCAATTGGGAAACTGGCGGCTACAGGGGCCCGAAGCCCGAAAACCTTTAGTACAGTCTACAGGCCATATTTATGAAGGGATTTTAATGTAACTTGATAGGATGACTCGTTTTGGAATAATTTCACTGTTACTTGGTAACTTTTGTTGATATACGTTAACTGTGAGGGCCACATACATTAACTGTGAGGTCATATTAACCCACCCCTCAGCTCTTTAGTACAGTGTACACCTCATATTATTTTTATCATAAACATAGCATACAGGGAACAGAAATGAACATATTCCCAATTATCACAATTCTTGTCTTATTTCATAATCCTTTCATAAACATTGAACATTATCCTTTTCATCAAACACAACACACAAGTTAAGCTACAGTGTCATTGACACTTTCATTTATGCCCCCGCGACGAATAGTCAGTGGGCATATTGTTTTACCCCAATCTGTCCATCCATGCACTGTCTGTCTCTCCATCCTCTGTCTGTCGGTCCATCCATCCACTGTCCTTCTGTTCATCCATCAGCTGTCCATCCGTCCACTCATTTGCATCTAGGGTACATTGTTTGTTCAACTAGCTCCTCTCACAGTTTTCAAGCTTGGACTTTTTATACCCCTAGCAGGGTATATAGACTTCACCTTGTCTATCCATCCGTCCGTCCATCCATCTGTCCATACATCCGTCTGTCCATCCCGAACTTCAGTCATGAATAACTTGTAAAGTATTTGGTTGAGTGACTTAATATTTGGTATGCAAGTGTATCTTATTGCTGTATACCCATAGTGAAATGCAGGTGTTGTGTGAGATTTTATTTCCAGAGTTGTTGCCCTTTATGGACTTAGCATTTGTCCGCCTTGAAATTAATTCATGAATAACTTGTAGACTACTCAGTGGAATTACTTCATATTTGGTGTGCAAGTCTACCTTATTGATGTCTACTCACAGTACAAGGCATATGTTATGCAGTGTATTATTGTAGGAGTTATTGCATTCTATGGACTTTGATTTTGTCAGTCTGTCCCGAAATTCAATCATGAATAACTTGTAAAGTACTAGGTTGAGTGATGTGATATTTGGTATGCAAGTGTATCCTATTGCTGTATACCCATAAAGAAATGCAGGCATTATTTCCAGAGTCTTTGCACTTTATGGACTTAGAATTTGTCCGCCTTGAAATTAATTCATGAATAACTTATAGAGTACTCAATGGAGTGACTTCATATTTGATGAGCAAGTCTATCCTATTGATGTCTACCCACAGGCATATGTTATGCAGTGTATTATTGCAGGAGTTATTGCATTTTATGGACTCTGATTTTGTCCGTCCCAAAATTTAATCATGAATAACTTGTTTAATTAAGGGTACCTTCATGGTGTAATCACCTCCTCTCACAATTACTAATGTACAGAGTTGAAACTTTAGGATATGGTTACATATGTCTTGCAGATGAGCAACATACTTAAAGTTTGCAGAACAATATTTTTTTTCACAGAATTATCAAATCATCATTCTCACATTTTGTAAAGAGGCGGAGGTACCTTTTTGTGTCACCCTGTGGTGACACTTAATAGTTCTCTTGATATATGCCCCAATGGTCTGTAATCTGTCACAGGTCTGTCATCTTGTCATCCTTCAGCGTCACCCAGTAATAAATGTTTCAATTTTGCAATGCTATCCATGGTATTGCAGGTGGGGGTATATGCCACCCTCGACTTTGCTCTAGTTTTATTTCACAGAATGTTTGTACATATATCAGAGGAGTGCATATGGTCAGGATTTTCATTTGCTTCAATATTCCACAGAGTTACAGGTTGTTCAACTTTGTCAATTTTTTGTAGTACACAGAAGATCTTGCGGGGGCATTATATGGCTCTTACTGACAAAGTACATGGACGAGTAACAAATCACTGTTTGCTCTTCAACCTCCTATGTCTGTGCGCTGTGCAGGGGCATGCTTCAATCTAGTTTTCTTTTTTTGACACTGAATCACTCGGTGTCCTTAAAACTCAATTTAAAGTAAAAAAGAAATGAAACAATTTACCAAGTGGACCCTCATAATTTTTTTTTTTTTTAGCTTTCTGGCTTCAGCTTTGGACTGGCTTCAGTAAGTTTGTGTTCAGATTTATCCATTTCTTATTAGCTCACCTGACTGAAAGTCAAGATGAGCTATAGTGATCACTCACTGTCCATCATACGTTGTTCGGCATCTGTCATCTGTGAACATGGTGTTTGCACCTGCTTCTCCTAAACCACTGAACCAATTTTATTTAAATTTGAGGTGGGTGCTTGTTCTGACATCGCATTTTGTTTTTATTGAAATTAATATGTCCTGCCCCATAAGGAGGGGGGTGGGAGAATATGCTCCAAATTCTTTAAAAATCTTCTCATGAACCAGGGGGTACAGTGGCTTGATATTTGGTACGGAGCTTCCTATTGAGGTGTAGAATCAAGTTTCTTCAAACGAACTTCATGGAGTAATATTTGCTTTTGTAATGGGTGGGGCAAGATTTTTGGCTCCGCCTCAAAATTATATTTTCTGAACCAATAGTCCGAGTTGAACCAAATTTGGTATGTGGTATTATTGAGTCGTAAGTGATTGATTTATGCAAAAACAAAATTTCACGTAACCCTGTGGAAACCCAAGGAACTAAAAATCGAATTTTTTTCAAACGCCCCATATTTTCCAAACCATACAGAACTGTTATTTGGTATGAAGCATCCTTAGGATCGTATTGGATGGTGATAAAAAATTGCTATCGATTTTGTTAGGGTTTTCTATTGGGGGTGGGGGGGGGGGGGGGGGGGGGAAATTAAAAAAAATGCTAATCAGCGTATTTGCAAAAATTAAAAAAACATTTCTCCAGAACCACAGGTCAGAATCTTTTGATATTTGGTATACGGCATCCATAGGGGCATCAAATACAATTTTGTTAAAATGAAGCCCCTTGGTTCATATTTGGCTCAGGAGCCCAAATGTTTAACTTAGGGCAATATGGGGGAATAATCTTTAAAAATCTTCTTCAGAACCACCAGTCAGAATCATTTCATATTTGGTATACAACATTTCTAGGTGGGTCAGATTCAAGATTGTTCAAATCAAATTCCTCATATAATATTTGGGCTTCCTAGGGAAGCCTCAATTTTAACTTAGTGCAACATGGGGGATAAGCTTCAAAAATCTTCTTCAGATCCACCAGTCAGAATGCTGTCCTATTTGGTATACAACATCTCTAGAGGGGTCAGATTTAGGTTTGTTGAAATCGGGTCCCTGGATTGATATTTGGGCACCATATGCCCCCCCCCCCAAGCTGAATTTGAATTTAGAGCAATATGAGGAAATTTCTTTTAAATTTTCTTCTTAAATCCTCCAGTCAGAATGCTTTCATATTTGCTATACAACATCTCTTGGGTGGTGAGATTCACGTTTGTTCAATTGAGTGCCTGGGTTAATATTTGGTCGCCCTACAGGAGCCCAAATTTTAACTTGGCACAATATGAAGGAGTTTCTTTACAAATCTTCTTCAGATTCACCAGTCAGAATCCTTTCATATTTGGTATACAATATCTCTAGGGGGGGGGGGGTCAGATTAAGGTTTGTTAAAATCGAGTGCCTGGGTTGATATTTGGGCACTCTAATTAAGGCCTACTTTTAACTTAGTTCAATATGAGGAATAATCTTTAAAAATCTTCTTCAGATTCACCAGTCAGAATCTTTTGATATTTGGTATACAGCATCCTTAGGGACGTTGGATCTAAGTTTGTTCAAAGCAAGTCCTTAGTAGAGATGGGTAGTTTTTCAAATTTCATGTCAGTTTCGGTTACAGTTTCATTCAAAGAGTCGTGTTTTCGGTTTTGGTTTTCATTGTACAAACATAACAATAGATTGCATTTGCATATAAGAAGATGTATTTGGCACCAGTCATTGTCACAGGGACTTCTTTTCCAGGGCAATGCATGCACCTGTGTAACAGCTTCTACTGGTACTCTGATTTCCTGAGCACAATGTATTTGCATAAATTATCTCAAGAGTTTCCAGAGTTTGAGAAAAATGATTTTTGCCTTGAGTCTGTTGCAAAATTAGTCCCCCTCCCCCAATACCTGTGTTTAGGTTAACCCGACACACCCTAAAAAATTGTGCCAACCATAAAAAATTTTATCGAGTAAAAGTCGCTCATATAGGTCAATGTAAACCTAAATTTCCATCCAACTTGAACTGTGATTTTGATGCAGGCTTTGGAGTTCAAGCTTTCAAAATTACATGTAGAAATAAATATATTTGTCATTATAAATGTGGAACAAGTGACAAGTTCCAGTTCTACAAAGGAAATCTCATTTGATAAACAGATCATGATGAACCTTTAAACCACAATGTGCAAGAAGTAATTTTGTCACCTATTTTCTTGGTAAATGCCATGCTCGAACACAATACCAGTCTGCAGCTGTTCTGAAAAATGGGTATTGCAACAAAACAAGGCTAACTGTAGGTTGTTTCTCTTTTATTCTTAGAAGTGAAGATCTGATTAAAGTTTTTCAACATTGAAGTTGAAGACAGCAACGACGGTTTTTCTGTAATTGTTTCAGTTTCGGTTTTGATAACAAATTTTCAGTTAACCACCCATCTCTAGTCCTTAGGTTAATATTTGGGCTCCCTTTTCAACTTAGTCCAATATGAGGAATAATCTTTAAAAATCTTCTCCTTGAGATACAATCAGAATCTTTCAATATTTGGTAATCAGCATCGTTTAAGGGTTCATATTCAATTTGTTCAAATAAAGTCCCTGGCCTTCCCTATGGGGGGGAGGGGGGGGGGGGGTGCATGCAGTTTTTTACATATTTTAAAACTGGCAATATTCTCAGAATCTTCTCCAGAACCACCAGTCAGAATCTTTTGGTAATTGGTATACAACATCCTTCCAAGTTCCAGTCAAGTCTCTAGGTTGATATTTGGACTCTAATTTTTATGTGTACCCATACTATGTATGGTACACATAATGCCGGCATCCGGTGTGACCATCCGCCGTTATCCATCCTTTATCCGTCTGTCCATCCGGGCCAACATTGGAGGTTTAGGGGATATTATTATTAGGGGCTACCTCCAAATTAAGGTAGTGTTAGGGTTAGGAGTGGGGTGGGGTTAGGGGTAGCCCCAGAGTAGGGCTTAAGGTTGGGGAGGATTAGGTCCTGGGGGTTAGGGTTGGGGTCAGGGGTGGGGTTTTAGTTTTAGTTGCCCCTAAACCGAAAAATAGCTCCTAATCCTATTGGTTTGGCTAGGGTGGGGTTGGGTTAGGGGTAGCCCCAGAGTATGGCTTAAGGTTGGGGGGTTAGGTCCCGGGGGTGGGTGGGTGTTAGGGTCTGGGGTGGGCTTTTAGGGTTTAGGGTCAGGGTGGGGGAGGATTAGGGTTAGGGTGTGGATTTTGGGTGGAGGGGTGGGGTTAGGGTTAAATATAAGTTCTAGGGTGGAGGGGGTGGGGTTCTGGGTAAAATAAGGTTTTGGACATACAAAATGTTTTTTTGCTGGCCCATAAACCCGAAATGTTGGAGCGTCCATCTGTCCGTCCATCTGTCCGTCCGTCCGGCATCCGTATCCATTTCTTTGGCATTCGATAACTTGAAAAATATTGCTTGGATTGTCAAGTTACTTTATATTTGTGTTCAGGTTACTGATGTGCTGAGCTGTATAGTTTTTGGTGTAAATCTGTTATTTTGATCCTGAGATATTAACCCTTTATCCTTCAAATTGAAAATTTCTCCAATCCCTTTGGCATTTGATAACTTGAAAAATATTGCTTGGATTGTCTTGTTCAGGTTACTGATGTGCCAAGCTGTATAGTTTTTGGTGTAAATCGGATAATTTGATCCTGAGTTATTAACCCTTTATCCTTCAAATTGAAAATTCCTCCATTGTGTTCAGGTTACTGATGTGCTGAGCTGTATAGTTTTTGGTGTAAATCGGATAATTTGATCCTGAGATATTAACCCATTATCCTTCAAATTGAAAATTCCTCCAATCCCTTTGGCATTCGATAACTTGAAAAATATTGCTTGGATTGTCAAGTTACTTTATAATTGTGTTCAAGTTACTGATGTGCCGAGCTGTATAGTTTTTGGTGTAAATCGGATAATTTGATCCTGAGTTATTAACCCTTTACCTGAAGCTTCAAATTGAAAATTCCTCCAATCCCTTTGGCATTCGATAACTTGAAAAATATTGCTTGGATTGTCTAGTTACTTTATATTTGTGTTCAGGTTACTGATGTGCCGAGCTGTATAGTTTTTGGTGTAAATCTGATAATTTGATCCTGAGATATTAACCCTTTATCCTTCAAATTGAAAATTCCTCCAATCCCTTTGGCATTCGACAACTTGAAAAATATTGCTTGGATTGTCAAGTTACTTTATATTTGTGTTCAGGATACTGATGTACCAAGCTGTATAGTTTTAGGTGTAAATCTGTTATTTTGATCCTGAGATATTAACCTTTAATCCTTCAAATTGAAAATTCCTCCAATCCCTTTGGCATTTGATAACTTGAAAAATATTGCTTGGATTGTCAAGTTACTTTATAATTGTGTTCAGGTTACTGATGTGCTGAGCTGTATAGTTTTTGGTGTAAATCTGATAATTTGATCCTGAGATATTAACCCTTTATCCTTCAAATTGAAAATTTTCCCAATCCCTTTGGCATGAGATAACTCAAAAAATATCAATCCGATTGTCATGTTACTTTATATATTTATTCAAGTTACTGATGTGCTGTGCTGTGCAGTTTTTTATGTAAATCTGATAATTTGCTCCAGAGATATTAACCCTTTATCCATCATATTAGACACTCCTTCAATCCATTTCTATATGTACCCATACCTTGTATGGTGTACATAATGTCGGCATCCGTGGTGGCCCTCCGTCATACAGCTTTCTACTAGTTGTGTGTATGGGTACAAATCTGATGATTTCATCGGCCTATTTTTAATTACTGAAAATCTGGGCACTGTAGTAGCATCCCAATGCTAGAAAAAAATCATCTGGCATGGACAGCTAATGTACAGAGTTGAAACTCTGTTGTGTTAACCAGCCATAGATGGTAATTAAATCCTTCTGTAAACAGCTTTGGTCAGGTGAGTGCCTCAGACCTCTTGATGGTATTTGTGATCACTAGAGCAATTGGGCTATATAGTGATTATAACATGAACAGAGCTTCTCATTTATATGAGTCAAAAAAGAAAGTATAATAAACTTTGAGGAGAAATTTTTTTAGTATTATGGACTTTAATCCCAAACAAATTATTATAAATTCATATTTCGAGTCTAGCTGTATGAATTTGCATAATTTCATGTTCCTGCTATTGCCAGCGTCACGTCAGGATGTTGCAATTCAGACATGGGGTGAAATAAAAAGTTCACACATGCAGTCAATAGAGTGTATGTCCACCGATTGTCTCTTTGATGGCAAGACATCGTGGGCGCATGGACCTGATAAGTCTCTGGATGTCACCCTGTGTTATTGCGTTCCACTCCTGCCTTAGAACATTACTTAAATCGCTTAACGTCTGAAGATCCTGAAGTCATACCCAACGGTCCAATTGATCCCAAAGATGCTCGATTGGCGACAGATCTGGCGAAAATGGGGGCCAGGGAAGTAGTTTGATACTCTGCTCCTCAAGAAAGTCACGACAGATACACGTCACGTGACATCCGGCATTGTCTTGCTGGAATAACTGTAATCCAACGTTAGCATTGAACAATGGGACAACAACAGTGTTAAGAATTTCGTCCCTATATTGCTGTCCATTCAGATTACCATCGATGAAGATCAACTGCGTTTGATGGTACAAGGAAATTCCTGCCCAAACCATTACACTACCCCAGCCGAAACAGTCGCATTCCCACACGCAAGCATCAGAAAACCGTTTTCCTCGTCGGCGATACACTCTTGCCCTACCATCAGCACGCCGTAGACAAAATCATGATTCATCACTAAATAGAACTGTGCTCCAACGCTGCTGAGTCCAGCGAATATGTTGATGTACCCATTCCATTCTGATGGTACGATGACGTTGGGTAAGGATTGGTCGGTGGTATGGACGCTTACTTCGGATGCCATGTTCAGCGAGTCTGCTGCGGCCAGTTTGTGCACTGATTCTATTGTTAGTTCTTCCAGGAGTAATTGCTGCTGTTCTTGTTGCCAGAAGGAAGCGATCCCGCAAATGAGACGTCCTGATGTGTTGGTCTTGTGCAAGGGTCGTAACACTTGGTCGACCTGAATGCAGTCGGTTGGCAGCAGATCCAGTGGTTATATACCTTTCAGTGAGATGGTAAATAGTGACAACAGTGATTCTGAACTCAGCAGCGAGCTCATCTGGAGGTATCCCAGCCTTATGCATACCAATGGCACGCAACATCTGATTTTCGGTTAACCTTGGCATTTTTAAAAATGTCAGAAGACAAAAAATAGCGTGTTTTCTCAATAACCCAGGCTCTCTAGCACAACATAACACAAAGAAAGTCGTTGGTCACCCATTCAATTTGACATTCTCGGGTAGCACATGCTATTTTGAAATCCGTAGCTAGTTGGGTGGACAACAACATGTCATTAAACTCTTTGCACGACTTCTTGTTCACAAACATGCAACATTGGAACTATTATATTTCATCCTTTGTGCTATCTTTTCACATTTGTTTCTATTATACTTTCTTTTTTGACTCAGTATATTTTGTGTATATTATTAGCAGGTCGATTTGTATTTTGATGTTGATGAAACAGCTATTATGTATTACTGCATTGGAAATTTAAGGCCACCTTCAGCATCTTTTGCTGTATTGCAGCTACAGAGATTCCATGGAAGATTTAATGACACTGGTAGTTTAAAATGTAGTCATAGTTTGATTGAACATTTTGTTTAAAAATGGTCCACTCATTTATGTCAAATCTCTAAGTTTCTTAGACTTTCCATTGTTTCAAACATTTTTCATGTGAACTCATCAGGCCACCTATGGTCCTCTTCTTGTTTATTAATTGATTTGAATAACATTTTCCATCTAAGTATTTGTTCCCTAACAAATGTTGTTATTCTAGAGGTTTTATCATGAGTTTCGTTATATCTTTTCAGAGTTTTTGGATGAAGTATCAGTGGATGCCTGTAATAAATACAGTAATTTGAGTATGACAGTTGCACCATCGTTGTTTTTAGAATTCCATGGTGCAGCAAGCAGCCTTGATGATCAGGTAAAAACAGTTGGTAAGTCATTTTTACTGTTGAATTTTTTAAAGACAAGTGCATCAAGCAAATGAATGGAGATGCTTTATTGTGAAGGGAAGGTGCATAGATGAAAAGCATATCTGAATTGCTTTGTGGTCAATCTCATTGGATTTTTTATTCATCAGATTCAGTGAATTTTTATATAATTTGTGTAAAACTGTTTGGCAACCAAAAAATGTATACTTTGTGGGCAAATATACAATAAATATGTTGAAATGATCTGTCAGTTATATTGTAATGTTTTGATACAGAGGATTCCACTTGGAGGAATATTTCTTAATAATAGCCATTGTGATGAATTGATGGTAACATGGTCTGAGGTTTATGGTTTGGAGGTTATGAATATATGTGCCGAGCTGCAAACCTCAGCACATGTTACTGTCAATTCATCATAATAAAGTATATGTTCCAATAAGATCCTACCCATAGCTCAAAACCAACACCATTAACTGAACAAGCAACTTGAATGAGCAAGGCAACTTCAACGATAACAAATATAGTAAATAAACCTCTCGCGTACCCAACAATGTCACTGGACAACAAAAAATCAGTAACTTAGATAAAGATCTACATCACTCCATCTCACTTCAAATCATAAACAAGTTTGGGGAGCTTTAATGATCACTTTCCATCTGTTGTCCGACCATCTGTCCGGCATGAACTTTACATTTTTGACTTCTCCACATAAACTACAGAACTGAATTGAACCAAATTTGATATACATGTTCCTTATCATATGTCAATTCGAGTTTGTTTAAATAAGGTTGCCACAACTACAATTGTGTTAGCACCCACAAAATGTTTTTTCAAAATTAAATCTTCTCTAAAACTTCCAACCAGAACCTTTTGCTACTTGATATACAACACCCTTAGAGGTGTCAGATTCAGGTTTGTTAGAATCATGTCCCTGGGTTAAATTTAACTTGGTGCAATATAAGGATTATTTTTAGCTGCGACTAGCAGCTGTATAAGTGGCAATGTTGGTCTGTCTGTTGGTCTGTCTGTCGGTCGGTCGGTCGGTCGGTCTGTCTGTGACCAACGAGTTTCAAAACTCAATAACTTTTGAAATACTTGATGGAATGACTTTATATTTGGCATGCAAGTGTATCTTATTGATGTCTAGCCACTGTTCAATGCATGTATTGTTTCAAATATTTTTCTTGGGGTTATGGCCCTTGATGAACTTAGAATTTTGTGACCAACGCGTTTCTAACACCACCCGTCGCAGCTACAGCGCCGATGTCGCGATTTTTTAAAAATCCTCTTTTTTGGATCTAACCGTCAAAATCTCTTGATATTTGGTATACATCATCTTTAGATGTGTCAGATTGAAATTTGTTTAAAACAAGCCCCTGGGAGTCATATTTGAGCTCTCTCTCCTTCAGAACTACCATTCAGAATCTTTTGATGCTTGGTATAGAACATCTTTAGAGGGGTCAGAATCAGGTTTGTTTGAACCAAGTCCCTAGGTTCATATATGGACTCCTTATGGGAACCCAAATTTTAATTTGGTGTTATATGAGTAAATTTATTTAAAAAATTTCTACAGATCCACCTTTCATACATCATCTTACAAGGTGGCGAGGGGGAGGTCAGATTTATTTTTGTTCAAATCAAGTCCTTGGGGGTCATATTTGAACTCCATACAACAGTCCACACTTTAGCTTAGTTCAGTGTTCCCTACAGGAGCCAAATTTTAACTTAGTCCAGCATGTGGAATACTCTTTAAAAACTTTCTTCAGATCCATCTGACAGAATCTTTTGATATTAAGTTTGCAGTATCCTTCATGGAGTCCAAGCCTGAAAATAAGCAGACTGTCATCTGCAAAATGAGGTCCCAGGGAATGAATTTGGTGATGCTACCCTGCACAGCAGGGTAGCATCACAAAATTTACCCTCTGTGAACCTCAGTCTGAATCAAGGTCTCAAGCCAAAACAGAAAGATGTACCTTGAGGATAAATTGGCCCACCGTATGGGTTAGCATCAGCAAATTCACCCTCTGGGGACCCCATTTTGCAAATGACAGGTTGCTTATATTCAGGCTTGGTGGAGTCAGATTCCAGTTTGTTCAGATCAAGTCCCTCATTTCATATTTGTGCTCTGTATGGTAACCTGCAATATAAGGACTATTCTTTAAAAGTGTCTTTTTCTTCATATCGATGTGTCAGATTGTTTTGTGATATAGTATTTACATCTTAAGTATAGTGAGAGTCAAGTTGATTCAAATCAAATCCATATGCTCATATTTGGAATCACCTTAGTGCAGTATGAGGAATATTCTTCAGATCCTCCAGGCAGAATCTTTTGATGTTTGGTATGTAGCATTACTATGACTCCTAGATTAAAGTTTGTTAAAGTTATGATTTATGCATAAAAATAAACTTTCACCCTGTTGGGAGTGAGGAGTTGAAGGTTTTCCACCAGATGATATTTTTATACTGTACCAATGACTCAGACTTAGCTGGTGCTAAACTCTTTAATTCAGGGCCAAACACAAATTTTGTCCCCCCCCCCAATCCCCCAAATTTGCATCAAAAACCAAAAATTACATGTCCTTTATGGTCCTCCATACATTTACTCCTCTGCGTATGTGCCGTGTCAAGGAGGTCTCAAAATTGGAGCCAATTATCATTCTTTGTTTGGCCCTCAAAACAGCTACACTTCACTGTTATTTGTGCTTCCAAATCTCAGTTTTCATGATGCCATACACATTTTGATGAGAGAAATGGTGGAAATAAAGAGGAAATATAAGGAGGAGAGGAAAAAATAGTGCAAGAAAATGTTCAGGGCTGTAACTTATAATTATTTTACGAAATTATTTCATGTTGCCTTTTTTCAAGGCATGGCCCTGTTGTTATACGCCCGTTTTGAAAAAAAAACAGGTCGTATTATGGTATAGGTAGGTGGTGTATATCGATGGAGGGAAGCTCCCTTTCATTTAGTGTCGTCATTCGATTAGTCATTCCAGAGTTATGGGACTTTATTACTTAGAAAATTGTTGATTTTTTACACGTCGTACGATAACTCGAGAACGCTTTGAGAGATTTTCACGATTTTTTGGTGTCGCTGTTTGATTAGTCATTCCAGAGTTATGTGACTTTATTTTTCACATGTCGAACAATAACTTGAAAATGCTTACAGCAATTTTCATGATTTTTTGGTTGCAAGTATATGTTGATAGAAGGAATCTCCCTTTCGATTTGTGTCGCTGTCTGATTTGTCATTTCAGAGTTATGGGACTTTATTCATCAAAATATAGGCAATTTTCCACATGTTGGACTTAGAGCAATATTTTTATACTGTACCAATGACCCAGACATAGCTGGTGCTAACTCTTAAAAATGTAGGGCCGAACACAAATTTTGCCCCCCAATCCCCAAAATTTGCATCTAAAACCAAAGAAAACATGTCCTGAATGGCCCTCCATACTTCACCTCTACTGCGCATGCGCAGTGTCAAGGACGTCCCGAAATTGGCGCCATTAATCATTCTTTGTTTGGCCCTTCATCAGTTAACATCTGACTGATCTTTGTGCTTGTAAATCTCAGTTTAAATGATGCCAGACACATAAATATTAGAGAAATGGTGATTCTAAGGAGGATATAGAAGGAGGAGAGGAAAAATGAGTGACAGAAAATATTCAGGGCTGTAACTTAAATTTTTTTAATGAAATTATGTTAAGTTACCTATTTTCGAGGCAACAGCCTGTTGTGGTCATTCTTGTTATCAAGTTACACTGCTTGTTCAGTGTTTTCCACTCTCCCTTTCCTTTAAGTCCCCTCTTGCTATTCTCCCATGCTTTTGGCATATTTTCTGTAATATTATTACTAAAATTTCTTGGGAGTTTTAGCTGGATAACAGAATGAATTCTGTTCTTTTCCCCATGTTTACGTCTTCACCTATGGATGGTTAGGCGTAGTGTTCTGCATCTACCATCTGATGTTCTGCAGTTTCTTCCCTGGAAGTCTCTGTTTTGCATCAGATGGTGTATTATTGGTAACTGATTTCGGGCCAGGGTGCCTGGAGTCTTGTTGTGGTATTTTTACACTTATTGTTTACATTTTCAACAGCCCTCTGTGTGAGGGGGAATTTCTTGAAAATAATATCTTGATTTTAATTTAATCATAACTAGATACATTATTATTGTTTGTAAGTTTTGCATAAATTTTTTAAAATATTTTTAGAATTTTTGTCCACACTTAGGCTTGGGATCCATTGGGGCTCAACGTTACTTTTCAGAAACTTGGGCTGTTCTGAAAAAATATTTTTTCAAAATTTTTTGATTTCAGTTATTTTTTCTATGTTAATGGATCATGTTATTATGTATTTTGATTGTCAGGGGTTGGTGCGAGTACTAGGACTTTGTTTTCTTTTCACAATGAAAGGATATTGTTCAATTGTAATAAGAGGAAATCTTCCTCTGACTTTCATAATCATTGTATAATGTAGTCAGTGTGCTCGCACTAACTCCTGTTCTGTATGTGTTAATTTCGATGACAACATGGGAAGCGTGTGTCACGGTATGTTAGTGGGGAAATGGCCATTCCGGTCCTTTCCCCGCAGGGTCACTCTACTTTATCAATCTCTATTTCAGACGATCAAGAACAGGGTGATGTATCCGTTATGTCTTCCAAAAGTGTGCCTCCGTCGTCACAATTAATGAAGAGCTAGCGGAAAAGTGCTCATGTAAATACGTCAATTGCCTAAGAGGACCCTAGTAGGTTCGACGGCCTTTGACGTCCGCTAGCTCGCCCGGTGTAGCGTCCATTCATCGAATGGTTCGGCAGCCGGGTTCGTCCGTTGCGGTCTAGAAGGAGTTTTGGGTGATGCGAGCACTATAAATCAACCAAATGCACACCCAGTGACGGCGGATTAGAGGAGAGAACGGAGGAAGCCTTTTAGTCCGGTTCCTAGCTCGTCCAGGTCCATCCGGACTGCGAGCGAGAGAGGCCCCTCTCTCGTACAACAACATCTGGCCCCAGATGTTGTGGTACAAAATGTTTCGCATTCGGAGCATACGTCCGCCGCTCGGGACGCTCCGATATATAGTCAGTCTGGAGAGACTGTCAATAAGGCTTCCTCATCCTCATGGTAGCGCACACGACCGCTCTTGGCTACGTGACCTCGAATATCCAGTCAGCTTCGCCAATCAGAGAATCATCGGCGACCAGGTCACACCATCCGGTAGCCAGGGACACGAAGCCTGCAGACTCCGGACGTTCGCATAAGAAAGTATGCGGGAGTCGATGTACACGGAGCTTCTAGCAGCAAAGCATCGTAAGACCGCTACTGCACAGGCCTCAGTGACGGACGTGCTATCCCAAATAGCACAGCTTATCGCAGCATCCCAGCATCGACAGAATCTCTGTCGCATCATGTATTATCCGACGACGCTGGGTCGGGACGCTCCGCGGAAGCGGGTACGGACGTCCGAAAATTTCATCCGGTCCGACGGGATGCCGAAAGGATTTCGGAGGATTTCGAGCTTTCCCTTTCGGAACAACATCAGCTGCTGTGTATGTCATCTGACTTATCTTCTAGAGGTTCTTTCGTCGGACCAGAATGCTGCGATGCCGGATAAGAAACTGATAGCGTCGGTGGACACAGAAATTTTTGGTTCAGTTCAGGGACATCGTCCCTCAGTTCCGACACAGTCCAATAATGTCACACAAACTTTCGAATTATTGAACGACGCTATATATATATTATTATATGCTTGCTATTAACAAGCATGTCTGGTTTCTTGTTCGCAAAGTTACTGAGATGTCTTTCAAAAGTGTGCCTCTGTCGTCATAGATAATGAAGATCTAGCGGCAATAAGTGCTCATGGAATACGTCAATCGCCTAAGAGGTCCCTAGTAGGATCGACGGAGTTGACATTCACTAGCTCACCCGGTGTAGCGTCCATTCATCGAATGCTTCAGCAGTCGGGTTCGTCCGTTGCGGTCTAGGAAGGAGATTTGGGTGATGCGAGCACTATAATAGACTTTAGTACACACCCAGTGATGACGGATTAGAGGACAGATCGGAGGAAGCCTGTTAGTCCGGTTCCTAGCTCGTCCAGGTCCGTCCAGGCTGCGAGCGAGAGGGGTCCCTCTCTCGTACAACAACATATGGGACCGGATGTTGTGGTACAGTCATTTCGCATTCGGAGCATATGTCCGCCGCTCAGGACGCACCGTTATATTGACAGTCCGAGAGACTGTTGATAATGCTTCCTCATCCTCACAGCAGCGCACACGACCGCACATTGGCTACGTGACCTCGAGTATCCGGCCAGCTTCGTCATTCAGTGTTTCCACGGCGAACAGGTCACTCCATCCGGTAGCCAAGGGACACGAGGCCTATACACTCCGTTCACTCGCATAATAGAAGTATGCACGGGGTAACGAACACGGAGCTTCCAGCGGCAAAGCATCGTAAGACCGCTTCTCCACAGGCCTCCGTGACAGACGTTCTATCCAAAATAGCACAGCTTATCGCAGCATCCCAGCAAACAACAGATTCTTGGTCGGATCACGAATAATCCGACGGCGCTGGGTCGGTGCGCTCCGCTGTTGCATCAGGTATGGACGACCGAACACTTATAGGGTCCGACAGGATGGCGAATGGGATTCGGACGATTTCGAGCTTTCCCTTTCGGAACAACAGAAGCTGCCATACATTTCTTCCGGCATTATCTTCCAGAGGTTGTTCCGTCGGACTACATTGCTGCGATGCTGGATAAGAGAGTAATAGCATCATTGGACATGCAGTTTTGGATCGGTTCAGGGACATTGTCCCTGACTTGCCGACACAGTCCAATAATGTCATTAGAACATTCGAATTATTTAACGACACTATATATAAGCTTGCTACCAAGCATGATAATATAGTTTCTTGTCCGCAATGCTCTATTCTGTCTTTCATCAATTCTAGGAAATAATTTATATTGGCAGAACAGGGCATACCGAGAGTTCCTATGCGTCTTGACGGCGGGACTGAAGACTGGGAATTATCTTTTTCGCCGTCTATGTCAATTCCAACCACGATGTTGGAAACGACAATGATGTCTATTAGACTTAACTTAGACGCTTTATCATACGTAGACCACCTTACTGAGGTGTTATCATTACTTCTTCAAGAGAAAGAATTCCAGGATATGATCCTCAATGTGGTTTCTTTCAAGGGCAGTAGTTTTTCCACGTACAACTCCGCCCTTCAGTGGCAACCTGGAGTTGGTTAGACGTGACGCAGCCCTAGCTACATCCACGCGCGTGGATAGTAAGGTGAAGAACTCTCTCAGAGTCGCTTCAGTCTCGGAGAAGCTTCTCTTCGACGGCAACCTTTCAGCAATCTATCAATTGCTCGATATACACGTTCTCTTGTCTATCAAGTGTAACAAGAGATTCAGACTGGGGCAAACATTCGGTGGTTGACTCAGAGAGGTTGGGGTACAATATTGTTCCCAACGGATGCGAAGTGCCAGGGTCTTTGGGTTCCGCAGTTTCTAGGCAAGCACTTAACTTCCAGGAAATGATGTTATTTTGGCTTGCACTATGTCATTGGATGAACATTATTCAGAAATGCATGTCCAAATTCTGTCCGATAATACGTCAGTAGTTGCGTATCTCCGGAACCAGGGACGCACTCATTTGCTTCTGTTATTCAATTTAACGGAAAGAATCCTTCTGTTTGTTATAGCACACCAAGTTCTGCTTCGGTCCATCATATTCCGGGTCGTCTGATTGTATTAGCAGACTCCCTTTCACGTAAGGGTCGCTTGTTGCCGTCAGAATGGACTCTCAACAAACAAGTATTCAATCAGATTTGCTATCAATGGGAGCGCCCAATGATAATTTATTTGCGACACAACTCACTAATCAATTGCAGACGTATGTGTTTCCATGTCCGGATCCCTGAGCTTATGTTGTTAACGCTCTATTTATCTAATAGGACGGAATGATAGGATATGCGTATCCTCAGCGCTGTTGATTCAGCAAGTATTGCTAAGATAAACATCCACAATACAATTCTGTTGATAGCATCTCTGTCTTCACAGAGACCATGGGTAAATTTACTCAGGTGTCTACTGTGGGACTTACCGCGAAAACTTCCTCCATGAGAGGATCTTTTTTCGCTGGGGAAATCGTGTCAACTTCATCACAACCCGCAAGGTCTCAACCTTCACGTATTCCGTTGTGTGGTCCTTGCATGGCAAGCATTGTACAGGACGAGCTATGGATGCGATTTCTTACTGTAGGAGAACCTCCTCTTCGCTATACTATGCGGCTAAAGTGGAGACTCTTCCGTTGTTGGTGTAGGGATCATTATGTTGATATTTTTGATCCCTTCATACTAGACATTGCAACTTTCTAGTATACTTGTTTGACAAGATCAACTGCAGCCTGTTACTATTAAGGTTATGGGTCTATGTTATCTCATACCTATGCACTCCATGATAGTTTACTATTGAGTCTTATGTCTCTTTATCTAAGTTAGTTAGAAACTTTTCGATAAATAGACCTAGAATCCTTAGATTAATTCCTATACGGAATTTAGCTTCGATTCTTATTTAGCTAAGTAATCATTTGAGCCTCTGGAAACAGTAGTTTTCAAGTTCTGACCTTTTTTTAAGACAGTAATTCTCTTTTACTGAGCAGTCAGTGAGCTTCATGCACTATCGGTGGACGATTCTCACTTTCGTAGTTTCGGAAACACTATTTCCTTTACTACTTAGGTTGGATTTTTGGTTAAGAATCAGGCTCCTAATAATATCCGGAACCTATTGTTATTAAGGTCCTTACGTCTTCGTACGGGCATGGGCCTTTACTCTGTCCAGTTAGAGTTTATGTATTTATAAACAGATCTCAGTTTATTAGTAAGGACGTAAGCTTCTTCTGTCTTTGATGCCTAATAGAAGGACATTACGCTCCATTCTTTTGCTAATGGATTCAATTAACTACTGCTTATGGTATATCATATATCATTAACTCAGCAGTTTGTGCTTGAGATTTCGGCTCATGAAGTAAGAGCTCTTTCTACATCTTGGGCTTACATTATTAGTGTCGCTATTATAGATTTTATGAAGGCTGCACATTGGGCTCAGCCATCCACATTCATGAATTTTTATCTCAGAAATATTGAGTCCATTTCTGGAGGCCTGCATTGTTAGGTCTATTATCTACTGCTCAGAATGTCATTCACTTAACAGTTGCTACTATAGCTAGGTAGGCGTTCTGTTCCGGCAGTGACTCCGTCATGCTGCCCTCTTCGCTCTGGGCTATTTGACCCAGGGCAAAGAGAAGGGGGGGGGGGGGGGGGGAGGGTGTTCCCTTGGGTCACCTGTTTTATTATGAAAACAAGGGGATACCTCCTCAGGAGTTAGTAATTCTGAGCTGTTACTGGGATGGTTTTTAAGTGATAAGTTTATGTTTTAAAAATTCATTCAGGTCATAGTTTTTAAAGTATAGCTTTTGAATATATCACGTGTCAAACGGGCGTTATTATACAATCCTCAGACACTTTTAAGGAGTATAAAGAGTCTCTATTCTCTAGATTAACTTTATTTATTGGCTTACTTTAAAAATTATTAGTATAAGGATTATACTGGATATTAATAGAGTACATGGATGTTATGGTGCTCAATTATGGAAGGTGTTGTGTCTTTCTAATTTATCATAAATAAGAAAGATACATGTAAGGCCTAATACTCCTTTTCCCCTCGAGGGGATGGCTCTATTTTATATAATTGAGCTTATTGGATTTTCCTCTATGTCCTAGGCCCTCCAGCCTTTTTACTATTCAGCTATGTCTGGGTCATTGGTACAGTATAAAAATGTTAAAAAATTTATAGTAATTTATATATTTTTTATACTTACCAATGACCCAGACGGGGATGGCCCTCCCAGGAGTTGGGAACTCATACCTCCCCGCTGAGTACATAGCACTTACCAGGCACTGGTTATAAGAATGATTAATGGCGCCAATTTTGGGACGTCCTTGACACTGCGCATGCGCAGTAGAGGTGAAGTATGGAGGGCCATTCAGGACATGTTTTCTTTGGTTTTAGATGCAAATTTTGGGGATTGGGGGGCAAAATTTGTGTTTGGCCCTACATTTTTAAGAGTTAGCACCAGATATGTCTGGGTCATTGGTAAGTATAAAAAATATATAAATTACTATAAATTTTTTAACTTTCATGATTTTTTGGTGGCAAGTATATGTAACCTGACAAGTACACATGTATACTCATATTGTGTGGTTTCCTCTTGTAATTAATAACGGGCGTATCATGCGCTCATGGCGCAGCTGTTTATTGTCATTCTTGCTATGAATGTACCATTGTTTGATCAGTTTTTCCTCTCTCCCTTTCCTTTATTCCCCCCTAGCTATTCTCCCATGTTTTGGCTTATATTTTGTAATGTTTCTTAGTAAAATTTCTTGGGAGTATTGGCTTGGTAACAGAATTTTTTCTGTTTTTTCCCCATGTTTACGTCCTTACCCTAGGGGTGTTTAGGCGTTTTGGTCTGCATTTACCATATGATGTTCTAAAGTTTCTTCTCTGGAAGCCTCTGTTTTGCATCAGATAGTGTTTTAAATTGCACCAACTGATTTCGGGCCAGGTTTTTTCAGTGCCTGGAGTCATGTTTCCGGTTTGTTGACACTTTTGCTTAGATTGACAACAGTTACTGCTGATAGTGATTACTTGTCTTCTGCATCTCTTATTTCATAGCAAGATACATTAATATTGTCCGTAAGTGTTACATTAATTTTTTCAAAATGAATTTAAATTTTTGTCCACACTTAGGCTTTTGGGGATCCATTGGGCTCATGGTTCCCATTGGGAACTTGGGCTCTTCTGAAAAAATTTATTATGTATCTTTATTTTCAAGGATTAGTGCGAGTACTATGATTGTTTACCTTTTTTCACAATGAATGATTATTGTTCAAATTGTAATAGGAGGAAGATCTGATTCTCATGATCTCTGTATTAATTGTACTCAGTGTACTCGCACTGATCTTTGTTCCGTGTGTTTCAATTGGGATAACAAATGTTGGAAACGTGTGTCACGGTATGTTGTTACTGGAGAGAGGGCTATGCTGGTCCTCTCTCCGCAGAGTCACTCTAGTCTTTCACTCTCTTTTTCAGAGGAACAAGAACAGTGTGATATTTCGGTGATGTCGTCCAGAAGTGTGCCTCCGTCATCACAAACAAGTGAAGAGCTAGCGGCAAAAGTGCTCATGGAGATCCGTCAATTACCCGGGAGTTCGCAAGTTCGATCGAAGGGGTTGACGTCCGCTAGCTTGCCCGGTGTCGCATCCATTCACCGAATGGGTCAGCACCCGGGTTCGTCCATTGCGGTCCAGGAGAGAGAGTCGGGTGTTGCGAGCACTATAAAACTTCCACGTGCACACCCAGTGACAACGGAAAGGAGGATGACTCGGAGGAAGCCTGATAGCCTGGTTTTTAGCTTGTCCAGCTCTGCACGAGCTGCAAGCGAGAGGGGTCCCCCTCTCATACAGCAACATCTGGGACTAGATGTTGTAGTTCGTAGCGTTACGCAGTCGGAGCATACGTCGGACGCTCCAGTATATATGCAGTCCAGCGAGGCTACCTATAAGGCTTCCTCATCCTCACGGCAGCACACACGACCGCACTTGGCTACGTGACCAGTGATATACAGTCAGCTTCGCCGACTAGGGATTCCACGGCGACCAGGTCATGCCATCCGGTAGCCAGGGATACGAAGCCTTCTACATCCGGACGTTCGTATAAAAGATGTATGCAGGATGCAACGTCCAGGGAGCTTCCGGCGGCTAAATTCAGTAAGACCACGGCTCCCCAGGCCTCCGTAACAGACATGCTATCACAGATGGCAAAGATCATCGCAGCATCACAGCCACCGACAGAGCCTCTGTCATAACATGAAGTTTCAGACGAAGCTGGGTCGGTATGATCCGCCGCTGGATCAGGTGCGGACAACCGAGAATTGCAAGAGGTCTGGCAGGATGGCGAAAGGGATTCCGATGAGTTAGATTTTTCCCTTTCGGAACAACATAAAATAGCTGTAGAGTTCATCTGGCATTACCTTCCAGAAGATGTTCCGGCGGACCAAAATGCTGCGCAGCTGGATAGGAGGGTGATAGCGCCACTGGACACCGACTTTTTTAGTCGGTTTAGGGACATTGTCCCAAAATTTCCGTCACAGTCCAGGAATGTCTCTCGCATATTTGAATTATTAGATGACGCTATTGACAAACTTGCCAACAAGATGGGCAGGTCAGCCCTCCTACTGGCATCTGCTCTACAGCTGCCGTTCATCAGTCAAAGTAATAAATTTGATACGGCAGGTCAGGGCATCCAGAGAGTTCCTCTACGTTTAGACGACCAGGCTGAAGACCTTGAAATATCCATGCCGTCGTCTATGTCACTTCCTTTATCAATGATGGAAACAACAATATCATCTAACAGAGCTAGTTTAGACGCTCTTTCATACGCAGATCACCTAGAGTGTTGTCATTACACTTTGAAGGACCAGAATTCCAAGATGTACAGACGTCCTTAAGAGTTCTGTCCAGGGGCATAGCTTTTTCCATGTATAACTCCGCCCTTTCAGTGGCGACTCTGGAGTTAGCTAGACGTGACGCGGCCCTAGCTACTTCCACACAGTAAGGTGAAAAACTCTGTTTAGAGTCGCTCCGGAGAGTTTTCTGCAATATATGATAAATTAACTAAAAGAAAGCTTCTGACTCTCTGCTATTTAAGTCTGCTTCCAAGAAGTCGGAACCAGCAGAGAAGAGTAGGGCAGGTACTTCTGGGACGAGTTCGTCCAAGGGAAGTTCCTATAGAGGTTCTTATGCGTCATCTGGGTCTTACTCTAGAGACCGCCAGAGTAGCGATTCGAGTAGGGGACGTAACGCTGACCGAAATAATCGGTCAGATGCCCCTAGGCCGACTGGGCGAGGAGCGAGTCGCGGAGGATGTAGTTTCTCTTCCCGCAAGCCTCGCAGCTCCAGGAGGTGATGGTTTAGACCTCTGTCACGTTCCGGTGGGTAGAAGACTGTCGAGTTTCTCAAGCAACTGGGAATCAATTACCGAGGACCCTTGGGTTCGAGGGGTTATTTCGGAAGGACTAAAACTGTCCTTCAAAGGCAAACCTCCGTTAACTCGAAGTCCAAGATGGACTCAGTTTCCGTCAAATTTTCAGAAAAGAACGGCACTTCTATCAGAAGTCCAGTCTCTTTTAAAGAAGAACGCGATAGAGGTCATAGAAAACCAGGTTTCTACAGCCATCTCTTTCTGGTTCCGAAACCATACGGCTCATTCCATCCAGTGATCGATTTAAGCTGGATAAACAAGCTTATCGTGGCTCCAAAGTTCTATATGGAGACCATTTGATCGGTCAGAGCGAGCATTCAAGTGAACGACTATGCTGCGAGCATAGACCTCAAGGATGTGTACTTTCACGTCATGGTACATCCGCCGTTCAGAAAGTATCTTCGCTTCGCTGTCCTAGGTGTTATCAGTTCCGATCGATGTGCTTTGGTCTGAATCTAGCACCCTGGGCCTTCACTCGAGTAATGAACTTGGTAATGACTTATTTCTGAGCTCATTCGTCTGCGGTAACGTCTGCTTACCTGGACGATATTCTTCAGAGGTACGGCAACGAGTTAACGCTTCAGAACGATGTGCAGAATCTGCTTCTATTGCTGTGACGTCTCGGTTTCATAGTAAACGAAGAGAGGTCGGATCTGGTGCCATCCAAGTCATTCACCCACCTGGGGATGAGCTTCGTGAAACCAGAGATTCAGACTTGTGCAGACATACAGTGGTTAACTCAGGGAGTTCCACTGCAATTGCCAGATCCGAGTTTTACGATTATGACGGATACCAGTCAAACAGGTTGGGGCGCGACACTGAGCCCATCGGATTTGAAGTGCCAGGGTCTTTGGGATCCGCAGTTTTTAAGCAAGCACATCAACATCAAAGAGATGATGTCGATTTGGCTTGCTCTACATCATTGGATAGACGTTATTCAGAATGCACACGCACAAATTCTTTCCGACAATACGACAGTAGTTGTGTATATTCGGAACCAAGGAGGCACTCATTCCATTCCGTTGCTCAATCTAATGGAAAGAATTCTTCTATTTGTACTAGAACATCAGATTCTTCTCTCGGTCCGTCATATTCCGGGTCATCTGAACGTCTTAGCAGACTCCCTTTCACAGAGAGGTCGCCTGTTGCCGTCAGAATAGACTCTCAACAAGCAAGTATTCAGTCAGATTTGCTACCAATGGGAACGGCCAATGATAGATTTATTTGCGACACATCTCAACAATCAGTTGCAGACATATGTGTCACCTTGTCCGGATCCTCGAGCGTTTGCAGTAGACGCTTTCTCAATCTCTTGGGATGGAATGAGAGGATATGCGTATCCTCCAGCGCCGTTGATTCAGCAGATATTGCTCAAGATAAAACAATCGCAATGCAAGATTCTGTTGGTAGCATCTCTGTCTCCACAGAGACCGTGGATAAATCTACTAAGGTGTCTGTTGTGGGACATACCGAGGAAGCTTCCTCAACAGGAAGATCTCCTTTGGCAGGGGAAATCGTGCATCCTCCATCACAATCCATAAGGTCTAAACCTTCACGTATTTCTGTTGTGCGGTCCTTGCACGGAAAACATTTTACAGGACGAGCAGTGGACGCGATTTCCAACTGTAGGAGGACCTCCTCTTCGCTAAACTATGCTGCTAAGTGGAAGGTCTTTCAGCAGTGGTGTGGGGATCATTCCATAGATATTGATGATCCTTCCATTCCAGACATTGCAAACTTTCTAATATACTTGTTTGATGAGATTAAACTGCAGCCTATCACCATTAAGGGTTATAGGTCTATGCTATCTGATACCTATGCACATCATGATAGCTTAATGATTGGAACTAATGTCTCTTTATCTAAGTTAGTTAGAAATTTTTCGATAAATAGACCTAGAACCCTTAGATTAATTCCTAAGTGGAATTTGGCTTGGGTTCTTCTTAAGCTGAAAGAAGTGCCTTTTGAGCCTCTTGACACAGTGAACTTCAAATTCTTAACATATAAGACAGCTTTTCTCTTAGCCTTCTCTTCTGCTAGAAGAGTTAGTGAGCTTCATGCACTATTTGTGGATGATTCTCACTACCATAGTGTTGGTAATACTATTACCTTTACCACCAATGTTGGATTTTTGGCTAAGAATCAGGCTCCTAATAAGTATCCTGAACCTATTGTTATTAAGGCCCTTCCATCATCTGATGGGCGTAGGCCTTTACTTTGTCCTGTTAGAGCAATACGTATTTACAAAAGTAGATCTGAGTTCATCAGAAAGGGACGTAAGCATTTCTTTCTGTCTTTGATGTCTAATAGAAAGGATATTATGGTTCATTCTATTGCTAGATGGATTCAGTTAACTATTCATACTGCTTATGAAAAACTATCTTCTTCTCAGCAATCGGCACTCAAGATCTCATCTCATGAAGTAAGAGCTCTTTCTACTTCTTGGGCCTATGCTAATTGTATTGCTATTACTGATTTAATGAAGGCTGCATATTGGTCTCAACCTTCCACATTCACTAATTTCTATCTCAGAAATATTGAGTCCATTTCTGGAGCCCTCCATTTTTTAGGTCCATTATCAGTTGCGCAGAATATTGTCCACTAAACTGTTGCAACTATACTTACCGTATATCTCCGTGTATAAGTCGCACCTTTTTGCTTTGAAAAACGGGATCAAAATTGGGGTGCGACTTATACAAAGGTAATTATTTTTCAGCTGTAAAATGTGAACTAAATTGGCGTCACATCGATGTAAAACTTGCCTCAGATAAGGCATGTTGACAACAGATATCACGTAGTTTGATTGTTTTGGGTTTTTTTTGTATCTTTCAATTTCAGAAAATAAAAATAAGATTCTTTTTTTTTTTTGTTACAGTTGTTCATTACGTTTGATGTCAAATTAAAAAAAAAAATCAGATAATGTGTTGTTTATTTGTCTATTTTCTCCTCAGTGACTGACGGCATGCAATGCATTTTGATATTATATGGAAATAATGAATACCGCCAGGTGCTCAATGCGGGCAAACAATCGAAAACGCACAAAATTAATTATATTTCGGATGGCCAAAGTGTTATTATTATTTCTTTCAAACAAATACCTTTTGTTTCCAACATCTCACTAATATTTCCCACAAGAGTATTTCGCAGTTGCTTATCGCCATATGTCAAACATTTTGGCTAACAGTTATTTGAGCCAAGCCAATCCGTTTGTTTACAGAATCAACACGTGTGTTTAGAAGGGGAATTCCCTTTGAAGAAGAAACAAGAAATATGTGGTTACTTCCCTTTCATCAGTATTTGTCTCGCTTCAAATAAATGCCGCATTATTGAAACTCCCTTTGAATATCTGTCAGTGTTTGGGTGGGGGTTTACTCACAACAAGCTGATGTGTTGTTTTTGCCCAAAGTAAGAATACCGGTAAGCCATATTAACTATCTTATCAAAGAGATGTTAAAAAAACTTGTCCCCAACCGAATGATATATAGGCAGTGGTGAAAGCAATCTGCCATATACTTTATTCTGATACTGAATAAGCAATTACGCTGATAAAATTAAACATTATGGATGCCAAACGAGGAGTAAAAAGAAAACGCCAAAGCTATGAAACCGGTTATAAACTGAAAGTGATTGATTTTGCTGAAAGTAAAGGGAACAGAGCAGCTGAGAGGGAGTTTTCATTGAGTGAAAAATTAGTACGGGACTGGAGGAAAAGTAAAAGCATTCTCCTAGAAACCAGACGAGATAAGAGGGCAAACCGTGGCAAATCTGCAAATTGGCCCGAGTTAGAGGATGGCCTGTTCACTTGGTTTGAGGATACAAGGGCCCAGGCTTTACCTGTCTCCAGAAACATGATTCGTCTGAAAGCTCTGGAACTTTCATCCAAGATGAAATGTAAAAATTTTAATGGATCGGCCAGATGGGTTAGTGGCTTCATGAAAAGACGTGGTCTCTCATTGAGGGAGAAAACTAGAATTTCACAGAAAATGCCAAAAGACTATGAGGACAAAACAATGGAGTTTCAGAGATTTATAATTCGCATGAGAGAAAGGCATAACTATGAACTATCCCAAATTGGGAATATGGATGAAGTGCCCATGTTTTTTGATATGCCCCCAGAAAAGACTGTCAATAAAATGGGCTCTAAGACTGTTCAAATTAAGACCACAGGGCATGAAAAATCACACTTCACAGTTGTTTTGTGTTGTTTGTCGAATGGAACAAAGTTAAAACCAACAGTTATTTTCAAAAGAAAGACAATGCCAAAAGAGAAATTTCCAAGTGGAGTCAACGTTCGTGTGCATCCAAAGGGTTGGATGGATGAGAGTGGAATGCTGGACTGGTTTGAGAGTGTGTGGGCAAGTAGGCCCGGTGGACTGTTGAAAAAGAAATCTTTGTTAGTGTTAGATAGTTTTCGTGGTCATCTGTGTGAAAGTTTGAGAAAAAAAAGTAAGCAAGCGCGGTGTGATTTGGGTGTGATACCAGGTGGAATGACGAGTGTGCTTCAGCCTCTGGACGTGTGTCTGAACAAGCCATTTAAGGGTAATATGAGGAAGAGATGGTGTGAGTGGATGTGTGATACGGAAGAGAAAGCTTTTACCCCGAGTGGAAATCTGAAGAGACCCTCCTTGAGTTTGGTGACTAAGTGGGTGAAAGAGTCGTGGGATGAAATTGACTGTGAGATGGTAGTGAAGTCGTTCAAGAAGTGTTGTATTTCAAATGCGCTGGATGGGACGGAAGATGATGAGTTGTATAGTGAGTTTGTCTTGGAGAAAGTGAGTGATGTTTGTGAGGAAGTGGGTAGTGCTTGTGAGAAAGTGAGTGCAGGTTTGGGTGAAGTAGATGAAAGTGATGAAGAGTTAGAGGATGAAAGCAGTTTCCATTGTGATGTGTATGATGATGGACTGACATCTGATGAATGGTGGAAGTTGTTTGATGAGGAGAGTGATGGAGAATTATTTTTTGACCAGTAAATTATTATGGAAATATTTGTAAATAGCCCCCCCCCCCCCCCCCCCCCCCCCCACACACACACACACATCTTCCTGTAAAGAAATAACAGAAAGAAGTAGCTCATGATCAAAAAGAAACGTTTCAAAAGTAGAATATAGTATCCATCGAAATGAACTGCGTAATATAACAAAAAAGATTGTTATATTATGCAGTTCATTACGACGAATACTGCATTCTACCTTCGAAACTTTTCACTTCGACTGAAAGGGATCAAAATTATATACCGAAGAGCCCCATTATATGTTTTGTACTTTTGCCAAACTTGAAGCTGACTGAAGTTGCATATTATGGGATGCGAGTATTTTTTATTCACTATGCTTTTATGAAAACATTTTGTTAAATATATTATTCTGTTATTGTCTTTTATTACACTGATGCAAATGATTGATGCAAATAATTGAAATAAGACGGAATAAAAAATGTATTTTAAGCTGTGTTTTCTTTTCTTTTCTTTTCCATTCTGTTGCTTTCACACTCAGAACAAAGTGATTTATTGGATCACAGGCGCACGTTACAAATGATTTTTAAGCACCAAATAATATTTATTGGAAAATCATAATTTGATGGTGGGATATCGAATTATGATTTTCCAATAAATATTACTTGGGGCTTAAAAATCATTTGTAACGTGCCCCCGTGAGGAATGAGAGAAGCCGGCCCATTGCGTATCCCTGGGAGAAATCGGCCCAAATAATTTCGGAGAAGTCGGCCCACACCTTTTGTGTTTCCCAGTATATTGTGGCCAAAAACATTTCTAAACATACTCCCACCTCCATTCACACAAACATCGGATTTCAAGCTGGCGAAGGGCCGAGTTGTTTTGTTCCCACAGTATCGCGCAGACATTTACATACACACTTTCGGGAATTTCCGTTGCAACCCGACTTTATGACCTATTTGTTTGCACGTGCAATTCGCAGAAATGGCATGGAAATAAAGCCTTTTTCTTAGTAGTTTTACATCTGGATTTACCATTTGAATTCAACTTACCTCGATCTTACCTGAACACATGCACTGGACCATTCCCTCTTTTACCTGCGTGAGTAATAACAAACACAGTTCACATATATCTTTTAATAAATACGGTGCGTCGAAAGTATCAACAAAGTACCTACCTGAAGTTGAATACATGCACTTCTTTCAATGGCGAGAGTAATAACAAACACAGTTGACATATATCTTTTAATAAATACGGTACATCGAAAGTATCAATGAAGTACAGCTTTGCTCAAAACGAAGTATACAAACAAATACAATCAACCATCAAACCTCTCTGTTCAGTCTGTATCAATACTTCCAGTCCTTTACCCAAATTTACGGATCCATTTTCAACCCAAATCGGGGGTGCGACTTATACAAAGGTCACTGGCGTAAGGGGGTATATCAAAGCAAAAGTGGAGGTGCGACTTATACACGGGAGCGACTTATACACGGAGATATACGGTATGTAGGCTTTCTGTTCCTTCAGTGACTCTGTCCTGCTGCCCTTTTTGCTCTGGGGTATTTGACCCAGGGCAAGGGGAAGGGGGGGGGAGGGGTGTTCCCTTAGGTCACCTGCTTTATAGTGAAAAGCAAGGGAATACCTCCCCTAGAGTCAGTAATTCTGAGTCGGTACCGGGATGGTTTTAAAGTGTAAAGCTAATGTTTACCCATACATGTAATATTTTTAAAGTGTAGCTCGGTGTGAAGCATTTGTATATGTCATGTGTCAAACGAGCGTTAATATACAATCCTTGGACACTTTTAATGAATATAAAGAGTCTCATTTCTCTGGACTTCCTTTATTTATTGGCTTACCTTTAAAAATATTAGTATATAGGGTTATACTGGTTGTTAATAGAGATCATTGATGATTATTATGCTCAATTACTGATCGGTAGTGTGTCTTTCTTCTTTAATATAAATAAGAAAGATACATGTAAAGCCTATCTCTCCTTTTCTCCTGGAGGGGATATTCTGTTATAGATAATTGAGCTTACTGGATTTTCCTTTATGTCCTAGGCCCTCCAGCCTATTTACTATTCAGCTAAGTCTTGGTCATTGGTACAGTATAAAAATGTTAAAAAATTTATAGTAATTTATATGTTTTTTATACTTACCAATGACCCAGACGGGGCTGGCCCTCCCAGGAGTTGGGAACTCATACCTCCCCGCTGAGTACATAACGCTTACCAGGCAATGGTTGTAAGAATGATAATTGGCGCCAATTTCGAGACCTCCTTGACACTGCGCATGCGCAGAGGAGTAAATGTATGGAGGACCATATAGGACATGTAATTTTCGGTTTTTGATGCAAATTTTGGGGATTGGGGGGACAAAATTTGTGTTTGGCCCTGAATTAAAGAGTTTAGCACCAGTTAAGTCTGCGTCATTGGTAAGTATAAAAAATATATACATTACTATAAATTTTTTAACTTTTAGCTCAGCTTTGGCGAAATAAGATTTTTGCACAGAACTTCCATATGAAAGCGCTGATTTGAATAATTTTTGTATGAATGTTTAGTACCATGGGATACATCACATATAATACGGGTTTTTTTCTCGTGCAGAAATTATGCAAATTAGATGAACTTTGATTTTTTCAGTGCTACTTATACACTGTAAGTACACATGTCAATACGGCTTGGGCTAGAGTCTGTATTTATGAACCGATCTTCTCGAAACATCTTGGGTACCTTTGTTATCACCTTGGGACGAGAACGAGTGTTTCTGGGTGCGGTCCAAAATTCAAGATGGCTGCCAGTGGCCATTTTGTACCGAAATTAGGTCAAATCAGTTTTTTTTACACAACTTCTATACAACTCAAGCTAGAGGCAGTATTTATGAACCGAACTTTACGAAACTTCTTGGGTACCTTTGTTATCACCGTGGGATGAGAACAAGTGTTTTTGGGTGTGGTCCAAAATTCAAGATGGCCACCAGCAGCCATTTTGTACCAAAATTAGTGCAATCAGTCTTTTGTACAGAACTTCTGTATGAAAGTTCTGATTTGAATAAATTTTTGTATGAATGTTTAGTAACATGGAATACATCACATATAGTACGGGTTTTTTTCTCGTGCAGAAATTATGCAAATTTTTTTAGATGAACTTTGATTTATTCAGTGCTACTTATACACTGTAAGTGCACATGGCAATACGGCTCGGGCTAGAGGCTGTATTTATCAACCGATCTTCACGAAACTTCTTGGGTACCTTTGTTATCACCTTGGGACGAGAACGGGTGTTTCTGGGTGCGGTCCAAAATTCACGATGGCTGCCAGTGACCATTTTGTACCAAAATTAGGTCCAATCAGTTTTTTGTCACAACTTCTATTCAGCTCGTATTTATGAACTGATCTTCACGAAACTTCTTGGGTACCTTTGATTTCACCTTGGGACAGGAATGAGTGTGTTTTGGGGTGCCTTTGTTATCACTGTGCTATGAGAACAGATATTTTGGGGTTCAGTCAGACCCACTCTGGGACTCAAAGATTTCTTTTCTAGTTTAGCATCTGACTGTCACCCACCTTTACAATACTTTACCTATACATTTGTTACAGGCTACGATCAGTATTTATGTACAGACCGTTACAATACTTTATATGTACCTTTGTTATCAGGTCATTACCTAGATGTTTGTCATTGCTGTGTCACATACTATACATGTACATGTCTTAACAAGTTGAGCTACAGTGTCATTGACACTTTCATTTTAGCTCAACTTGACAAAGTCAAGCTGAGCTATTGCCATCACTTCTCGTCTGTCGACGTACGTATGTATATCCAGGCATATGTACGTACGTACATACGTCCACAATTTCCTTTGGCACACCTCACAGGTCGCATTTATGATCAGATCACTTTAAAACTTGGTATGCTTATTTGGGGTAACCTCTAGATGGGAGCTATCGATTTTCTTCAATTTCCACAAAAAAATGTTGCCGCGGTCAATGTTCTTAGAACTTAGTTTAGTCAGACCTCAATATTTCCCCTTGGCACACCCTACAGGGCACATTTATGATTGGATTGCTTTGAAACCTGGCCTGCTTGTTTGGAGTGACCTCTAGATGGGAGCTATCAATTTTCTTCCATTTCCATCAAAAAGTGTTGCCACTGGCAATGACCTTTGAACTTAGATTAGTCAGGCATCAATATATTTGTTTGGCACGTCGTACAGGGCACATTTTTAGCTCAACTTTGACGTAAGTCAGATTTGAGCTTATGCCATGGCCAGTCGTCCGTCTGTCCATTTGGCTGTCTGTCCATCACCAGTTCAATATGGCTCGGGCTAGAGGCTGTATTTATGAACAGATCTTTACGAAACTTCCTGGGTACCTTTGTTATCACCGTGGGACGAGAACGAATGTTTTTGGGTCCGGTCCGAAATTCAAGTTGGCTGCTGGCAGCCATTTTTAGCTCACCTGAGTAAAGCTCAAGGTGAGCTTTACTAATCGCTTTCCGTCCGTCCGGCGTCCATCGTCATCTGGCGTAAACTTTACAAAACCAACTTCTCCGAAGAAACCACTGGCCCAATATTTTTCAAATGTTGCGTAAATATTTATTACCTGATGTCAATTCAGATTTGTTCAAATGAAGTTGCCCCTCCTCCTGGGTGGGACCATGCCCCCAAGGGGCACCAAAATCTTTGAAAATCTTCTTCTCATGAACCAGCAGTAGCAGAGACTTGATATTTGGTATGCAGCTTCCTTTTGAGGTGTAGAATCAAGTTTGTTCAAGAGAAGTTTGTCGGGCATTATTTGCCTTCATTATGGGAGGGGCAAAAAATTTGGCCACGCCTAAAATTTCTATTTTCTGAACCGTGAGGTCGATTTGAACCAAATTTGATATGAGATGATAATGGGTCATAAGTAGTTGATTGATGCAAAAAAAATTTTTCTCATTGCCCCATGGGAACCTCGGGAGCTAAAAATAGGCAAAACCTTAAAACTTCCATATCTCCAAAACTACACAGCACAGAGAAATCTTATTGTGTATAAATCTTACTTTTATCCAGTAGAATAGAATGGTTAAAAAAAATCCCTATCGGTTTGATCACAAGGTACTTTTTTCAGGACTTTGAAAAAGTGCTGAGTCAGCACTTTTTAACACTGTATGTAATGGGAAAAACATTAAAAAATCTTCTTCTCCAGATCCAGCAGGCAGAATCTTTTGATATTTGGTATGCAACATTGTGGGGCGGATCTGATTCAAGTTTGTTCAAATCGGCCCCCTGGGTTCATATTTGGGCTCAGTATAGGAGCCCGATTTCGAACGTAGTGCATTTCAGGCAAATTTCTTAAAAATCTTCTTCTCCAGATCGAGCAGGCAGAATCTTTTGATATTTGGAATGCAACATTGTGGGGTGGATCTGATTCAAGTTTGTTCAAATCGGCTCCCTAAATTCATATTTGGGCTCACTATAGAAGCTTGAATTCAAACTTAGTGCATTTCAGGCACATTTCTTCAAAAATCTTCTTCTCCAGATCCAGCAGGCAGTTTCTTTTCATATTTGGTATGCAACATTGTGGGGTAGACCTGATTCAAGTTTGTTCAAGTCGGCTCCCTAGATTCATATTTGGGCTCACTATAGAAGCCTGAATTCGAACTTGGTGCATTTCAGGCAAATTTCTTAAAAAATCTTCTTCTCCAGATCCAGCAGGCAGAATCTTTTGATATTTGGTATGCAACATTGCGGGGTGGATCTGATTCAAGTTTGTTCAAATCGGCCCCCTGGGTTTATATTTGGGCTCAGTATAGAAGCTCGAATTCGAACTTAGTGCATTTCACGCAAATTTCTTAAAAAATCTTCTTCTCCAGATCAAGCAGGCAGAATCTTTTGATATTTGGTATGCAACATTGTGGGGTGGATCTGATTCAAGTTTGTTCAAATCGGCCCCCTGGGTTTATATTTGGGCTCAGTATAGAAGCTCAAATTCGACCTTAATGCATTTTAGGCAAATTTCTTAAAAAATCTTCTCCAGATCCAGCTGGCAGAATCTTTTGATATTTGGTATGCAACAATGTGGGGTGGATCTGATTCAAGTTTGTTCAAATCGGCCCCCTGGATTCATATTTGGGCTCACTATAGAAGCCCGAATTCGAACTTAGTGCATTTCAGGCAGATTTCTTCAAAAATCTTCTTCTCCAGATCCAGCAGGCAGAATCATTTGATATTTGGTATGCAACATTGTGGGGTGGATCTGACTCAAGTTTGTTCAAATCGGCCCCCTGGGTTTTTATTTGGGCTCAGTATAGAAGCTCGAATTCGAACTTAGTGCATTTCAGGCAAATTTCTTAAAAAATCTTCTTCTCCAGATCCAGCAGGCAGAATCTTTTGATATTTGGCATGCAACATTGTGGGGTGGATCTGATTCGAGTTTGTTCAAATCGGCCCCCTGGATTCATATTTGGGCTCACAATAGAAGCCCGAATTCGAACATTTCAGGCAAATTTCTTAAAAAGCCTTCTTCTCCAGATCCAGCAGGCAGAATCTTTTGATATTTGGTATGCAACATTGTGGGGTGGATCTGATTCAAGTTTGTTCAAATCGGCCCCCTGGGTTTATATTTGGGCTCAGTATAGAAGCTCGAATTTGAACTTCGTGCATTTCAGGCAAATTTCTTAAAAAATCTTCTTCTCCAGATCCAGTAGGCAGAATCTTTTGATATTTGGTATGCAACATTGTGGGGTGGATCTGATTCAAGTTTGTTCAAATCGGCCCCCTGGGTTTATATTTGGGCTCAGTATAGAAGCTCAAATTTGAACTTAGTGCATTTCAGGCAAATTTCTTAAAAAATCTTCTCCAGATCCAGCAGGCAGAATCTTTTGATATTTGGTATGCAACATTGTGGGGTGGATCTGATTCAAGTTTGTTCAAATCGGCCCCCTGGATTCATATTTGGGCTCACTATAGAAGCCCAAAATCGAACTTAGTGCATTTTAGGCAAATTTTTTAAAAAATCTTCTTCTCCAGATTCAGCAGGCAGAATCTTTTGATATTTGGTATGCAACATTGTGGGGTGGATCTGATTCAAGTTTGTTCAAATCGGCCCCCTGGATTCATATTTGGGCTCACTATAGAAGCCCAAAATCGAACTTAGTGCATTTTAGGCACATTTCTTAAAAAATCTTCTTCTCCAGATTCAGCAGGCAGAATCTTTTGATATTTGGTATGCAACATTGTGGGGTGGATCTGATTCAAGTTTGTTCAAATCGGCTCCCTAGATTCATATTTGGGCTCACTATAGAAGCTCGAAGTCGAACTTAGTGCATTTCAGGCAAATTTCTTTGAAAATCTTCTTCTCCAGATCCAGCAGGCAGAATCTTTTGATATTGGGTATGCACCATGCTTAGGGGAGTGAGATTCAAGTTTGTTCAAGCCAAGTCCCTGGGTTCATATTTGGGCTCACTGTGGTAGCCAGAATTATAACTTAGTTCAAAATGAGAAATTTTCTTTAAAAATCTTCTTCAGATCCAGCAGTTGGAATGTTTTGATATTTGATATGCAGCATCCTTAGGGGGGTGAGATTCAAGTTTGTTCAAGCCATGTCCCTAGGTCCATATTTGGACTCACTGTGGGAGCTTGAATTGTAACTTAGTTCAAAATGAGGAATTTTCTTTAAAAATCTTCTTCTTCAGATCCAGCAGTCGGAATGTTTTGATATTTGGTGTGCAGCATCCTTAGGGGGGTGAGATTCAAGTTTGTTAAAGCCAAGTCCCTGGGTTCATATATGGGCTCCCTGTGGGAGCCCGAATTATAACTTAGTTCAATATGATGAATATTCTTTAAAAATCTTCTTTCTGTTTTTAGATCGACTGGTCAGAATCTTTGGATATTTGGTATAAGCTTTTCTTAGGAGGAGCAGATGCAACTTGTTGAAATAAATTCTCTGGGTTGATATTTAGGCTACCATGTCAGGTGAGTGCCCTCAGGCCCCTTGGGACCTCTTGTGTACAAAATTAGGTGCAATCAGATTTTTGCGCAGAACTTTCTTACAAAAGCTCTGATTTCAAAATCTTTTTGTATGAATGTTTAGTACCATGGGATACATCTCATTTAATACAGGTTTTTTTCTCGTGCGTAAATTATGCAAATTAGACTAACTTTGATGTATTTAGTGTTACTTTCTGCAATGTAAGTGCAAATGCCAATATGGCTTGGGCTAGAAGCCGTATTTATGCACCGATCTTTACAAAACTTCTTGGGTACCTTTGGTATCACCGTGGGACGAGAACAAGTGTTTTGGAGTCCGGTCCAAAATTCAAGATGGCTGATGGCAGCCATTTTGTTCAAAATTAGATGCAATCAGATTTTTGCGCAGAACTTCCATATGAAAGCACTGATTTGAATAATTTTTGTGTGAATGTTTAGTACCATGGGATACATCACATATAATACGTGTTTTTTTCTCGTGCAGAAATTATGCAAATTAGATGAACTTTGATTTTTTCAGTACTACTTTCACACACACATGTCAATACGGCTCAGGCTAGAGGCTGTATTTATGAACCGATCTTTACAAAACTTCTTGGGTACCTTTTTTATCACCGTGGGATGAGAACGAGTGTTTTGGGGCATGATCCGAAATTCAAGATGGCCACCAGCAGCCATTTTGTACCAAAATTAGTGCAATAAGTTTTTTGTACAGAACTTCTGTATGAAAGTTCTGATTTGAATAAATTTTTGTATGAATGTTTAGTAACAAGGAATACATGACATATAATACAGGTTTTCTTTTTCTACAGAAATTATGCAAATTAGATGAATTTTGATTTATTCAGTGCGACTTATTCACAGTAAGTGCACATGTCAATACGGCTTGGGCTAGAGGCTGTATTTATGAATCGATCTTCATGAAACTTTTTGGGTACCTTTGTTATCACCTTGGGACGAGAACGAGTGTTTCTGGGTGCAGCCCAAAATTCAAGGTGACTGCCAATGGCCATTTTGTACCGAAATTAGGTCCAATCAGTTTTTTGTCAACTTCGATACGGCTCGTATTTATGAACAGATCTTCATGAAACTTCTTGGGTACCTTTGTTATCACTTTGGGACAGGAACAAGTGTTTTGGGGTGCCTTTGTTATCACTGTGCTATGAGAACAAATATTTTGGGGTTCAGTCAGACCCACTTTGGGACTCAAAGATTTCTTTTCTAGTTTAGCATCTGACTGTCACCCACCTTTACAATACTTTAGCTATACATTTGTTACAGGCTACGGTCAGTATTTATGTACAGACCATTACAATACTTTATATGTACCTTTGTTATCAGGTCATTACCTAGATGTTTGTCATTGCTGTGTCACATACTATACATGTACGAGATCGATTTGAAACTTGGTATGCTTGTTTGGTGTTACCTCTAGGTGGGAGCTATCGATTTTCTTCGATATCTGCCAAGACCTTTGATTAACCTAGTGCAGTTATGCATCAAAATTTCCCTTTGGCACATCCTTCAGGACACATTTATTATTGGATTGCTTTGAAACTTGGTATGCTTGTTTGGGGTGACATCTAGATGGGAGCTATCGATTTTCTTCCTTTTCCGTCAAAAAATATTGCCGCTGGCAATGTTCTTAGAACTTTGTTAAGTCAGACCTCAATATTTCCCTTTGACACACCCTACAAAGCACATTTATGAGCGGATTGCTTTGAAGTCTGGCACGCTTGTTCGGAGTGACCTCTAGATGGGAAATATTGATTTTCTTCCATTTCCATAAAAAAATGTTGCAACGACCTTTGAACTTAGTTGAACTTAGTTTAGTTAGGCATCAATATATTCCTTTGGCATGCCCTATAGGGCACATTTATGATCAGATCGGTTGAAACTTTGTATGCTTGTTTGATGTTACCTCTAGATGGGTGCTATTGATTTTATTTGATTTCCGTCAAAAATATTGCCACTGGCAACGACCTTCGATTAACTTAGTGCAGTTATGCATCAATATTTTCCTTTGGCACACCCTGCAGTACACATTTTTGACCAGATCAATTTGAAACTTGTTATGCTTGATTTTCTTCCATTTCCATCAAAAAATGTTGCCGCTAGCAATGTTCTTAGAACTTTGTACGTACGTACGTCCACAATTTCCTTTGGCACACCTCACAGGTCGCATTTATGATCAGATCACTTTGAAACTTGGTTTGCTTGTTTGGGGTGACCTCTAGATGGGATCTATCGATTTTCTTCAATTTCCGTCAAAAAATGTTGCCGCGGCCAACTTTCTTAGAACTTAGTTTAGTCAGACCACAATATTTCCCTTTGGCACACCCTGCAGGGCACATTTATGACTGGATTGCTTTGAAACCTGGTATGCTTGTTTAGGGCGGCCTCTTGATGGGAGCTATCGATTTTCTTTCATTTCCGTCAAAAAATGTTGCCGCTGCTAACGTTCTTAGAACTTAGTTTAGTCAGACCACAATATTTCCCTTTGGCACACCCTGCAGGGCACATTTATGACTGGATTGCTTTGAAACCTGGTATGCTTGTTTAGGGCGACCTCTTGATGGGAGCTATCGATTTTCTTTCATTTCCGTCAAAAAATGTTGCCGCTGCCAACGTTCTTAGAACTTAGTTTAGTCAGACCTCAATATTTTCCTTTGGCACACCCTACAGGGCACATTTATGATCGGATTGCTTTGAAGCCTGGCATGCTTGTTTGGGGAGACCTCTAGATGGGAGCTATCGATTTTCTTCCATTTCCGTCAAAAAATGTTGCTGCGGCCAACGTTCTTAGAACTTAGTTTAGTCAGACCTCAATATTTCCCTTTGGCACACCCTACAGGGCACATTTATGATCGGATTGCTTTGAAGCCTGGCATGCTTGTTTGGGGAGACCTCTAGATGGGAGCTATCGATTTTCTTCCATTTCCGTCAAAAAATGTTGCTGCGGCCAACGTTCTTAGAACTTAGTTTAGTCAGACCTCAATATTTCCCTTTGGCACACCCTACAGGGCACATTTATGATCGGATTGCTTTGAAACCTGGCATGCTTGTTTGGGGTTACCTCTAGATGGGATCTATCAATTTTCTTTGATTTCCATCAAAAAATGTTGCCACTGGCAATGACCTTCAGTGAACTTAGTAAAAACTTAGTGCAGCTAAGCATCAATATTTCCCTTTGACACACCCTGCAGGGCACATTTATGATTGGATCACTTGCAAACTTGATGAGCTTGTGTGGGGTGACATCTATATGGGAGCTGTTGATTTTCTTCCATTTCTGTCAAAAAATGTTGCTGCTGACCTTTGAACTTAGTCAGACCTCAATATTTCTCTTTAACACATCCTTCAGGGCACATTTATGATCGGATCACTTTGAAACTTTGTATGTGTGTTCCGTGTGACTTCTAGATGTGAACTTTTGCTTTTTTTCATTTCCATAAAAATTTATTGTCGTTATCACCTTTGAACTTACTGCATTTGTGCATCAACTTATCCCTTTTTGCACTCTCTGCAGGGTATATTTATGAATTTCCATAAAAAACCCATTGCCTCAAGCATTGACCTTCTACTTAGTGCATTTGAGCAATAACATCTTCCTTTGGCATGCCTCATAGGACACATTCATTATCAGGTTGTTTTGAAACTTTGTATACTTATGCAGGGTGACAAAGATAGGAGCTATTGATTTTGTTTTCATTTCCATCCCAAACTGTTGCTGTTAGCAACAATCTTTGAATTTATTGCATTTGTGCATCTACATTCTTTGACATGCCCTACATGCCACATTTATCATAGGATTGTTTTTGAACTTGGTGTGCTCATTAGGCAAGAACTTTAGATAAGAGTTGTTGATAAGCATTCATTTCTGTGAAAAAAGTTGCCATTTACAATAACCTCTGAACATACTGCATTTGTGTATCAACATTCTTCCTTTAGCCAGTCTTACAGTTTACATTTAAAAATGCATGGATTACTCAGATGTTGTGCACACACAATGTTGTGATGTTGAAATTTCATCAAATAACATTGGTACCCATGATCTTCAATTTTGCCATTTCATTTATAACTTACCAAGTTCAAGTTTGTCAAGTTGAGCTACAGTGTCATTGACAATTTCATTATGGATTTCCATAAAAAAAAAGAGAGAAAAAACATTGCCACAAGCAACGATCTTCAAACTTAGTGCATTTGTGTGCATTAATATCTTCCTTTGGCATGCCTCAGAGGGTGCATTCATTATCAGGTTGTTTTGAAACTTTGTATGCTAATGCAGGGTGACAAAGAAGGGAGCTATTGATTTTCTTTTCCTTTCATCAAAAACTGTTACTGTTAGCAAGAATCTTTGAATTTATTGCTTTTGTGCATCAACATTCTTCTTTGACATGGCCTACAGGCCACATTTATCATAGGATTGTTTTTGAACTTGGTGTGCTCATTAGGCAAGACCTTTAGATAAGAGCTATTGATTAGCATTCATTCCTGTGAAAAAAGTTGCCATTTACAATAACCTCAGAACTTACTGCATTTGTGTATCAACATTCTTCCTTTAGCCAATCTTACAGTTTACATTTAAAAATGCATGGATTGCTCTTGACGTTGTGCACACACAATGCTGTTATGTTGAAATTTCACCAAATAACATTGGTACCTATGATCTTCAAATTTGCCATTTCACTTATAACTTACCAAGTTCAAGTTTGTCAAGTTGAGCTACAGTGTCATTGACACTTTCATTTAAGTTTTTGTCTCTGCTTTAAAATGAGTTTTGAAGGGGTTTGTGTGATTTTACGCCAAAAAAAACCAGTTCACCCAACGAACCCTTCTTCTCCCACCTCCATTCCTCTTGCTAAATTAGACTAACTTTTTTAACATGTTGATGCTGAATGTGACCTTATATCCTTCTTTAAAGAATTCATCAGGTGAGCAATTAAGGCCTGTTACGGCCTCTTGTTTTTTTTAGGCTTCAGTTTTGGTTTTTGGTTCAATTTTGGCAAAAAACTTGATTAAAATGTTTTCATCTTTGCAATCTAACTTCTGAACAAACACTTTTTTCCATATTTTATCAATGATCATTTATCTGGTAAATGGCAACAACTGTTGCTGTTATATTTCAATCTGTTAATATTGTAGTGGCTGAGAATTTGATGACAGAAGTTGAAGAAATTATTTTTAGCCCAACTTGACAACAGCATGAATGAGATATTTGAATGGGTTGCATCCGTACATCTGTACATTCCTCTGTCTATATACAATTTCTTTAGTACACCCTACAGGCCACAGCTCTCACCCAATCACTTCCAAATTTCATACAATGGCTAGATGGGAGCTATCATATTTTTTCAAATTTTGTTGAAAAACATGGTCACCAGTTGCCATCATGGATTTGGATGTAAATTGTCAAACAATTCCTTTAGTGCACTCTACAGGCTGCAGCTCTCACGAATCAGTCCCGAATTTCATACGTGGCTTTGAAGCAGTGTCTAGATGGGAGCTATTGAATTTTTCCAAATTTTCTTAAAAAACATGGCCACCAGAGGCCATCTTAGATTTGGCATATAAATTGTCAACAATTCCATTAGCACACTGTACCGGCCGCATCTGTGACCCGATCTTTTTCAAATTCCATAAGTAGCTTTGGTCTAATGTCTAGATGGGAGCTTTCAAACTTTTCTGAATTTTGTTGAAAAACCTGGCTGCCAGCAGCCATCTTGGATTTGAATATAAATTGTCCAACAATTCCTTTAGCACATCCTACAGGCTGCATTTCTCACCCGATCAGTCCCAAATTTCATATGTGGCTTTGGGGCAGTGTCTAGATGGGAGCTATTGAATCTTTCCAAATTTTGTTGAAAAACATGGCCACCAGTGGCCATCTCAGATTTGGCATATAAATTGCCAACAACTCCATTAGCAGACCCTACAGGCCGTGGATTTCACCCGATCTTTTTCAAATTACAAATGTAGCTTTGGTGTGATGTCAGATATTTCTGAATTTTGTTGAACAACATGGCCACCAGCAGCCATCTTGGATTTGGATATAAATTGTCAACTATTCCATTAGCACACCCTATAGGCCACATCTCTCACCTGACCTTTTTCAAATTTTATATATAGCTTTGGATTGATGTCTAGATGAAGCCATCAAATTTTTCTGAATTTCTTTGAAAAATTTGGCTGCCAGCAACCATCTTGGAATTGGCATATGAATTGTCAAAAATTCCATTAGCACACCCTACATACTGCATCTCTCGCCCAATCTTTTTCAAATTTCATATGTAGCTTTGGTGTAATATCTAAATGGGTGCTATCAAAATTATATGTCCGCCAGTGGCTATCTAGGATTTGACACCTAAATTGTCAACAATCCTAATAGCACACCGTACAGGCCGCATCCCTCACCCAGTCTTTTTCGAATTCCATATGTAGCTTTGGTGTGATGTCTAAATGGAAGCTATCAAATTTTTAGCAAAGTCCTTGGGTTAATATTTGGGATCCCTATGGGGGTTCCAATTTTAATTTAGTGCAATATGAGGAAATTTGTTTAAAAATCTTCTTCAGATCCACCAGTCAGAATCCTTTCATATTTGATATACAACATCTCTAGGGGTGTCAGATTCAAGTTTGTTCAAATTGGGTCCCTGGGTTAATATTTAGGCTCTCTATTGGAGCCCAAGGTTTAATTTAGTGCAATCTGAAGAAATTTCTATAAAAATCTTTTCCAGATCCACCAGTCTGAATCCTTTCAGATTTTGTATACAACATCTTGGGGGGGGGGGGGGGGTGGAGGGGAGGGGGGGGGGGTCTGGCAGTCAGATTTAAGTTTGTTCAAATCGAGTCCCTGGGTTTATATTCAAGTTTGGCAGTCAGATTCAAGTTTGTTCAAATCGAGTCCCTGGGTTTATATTTGGGATCCCTATAGGAGCCCTAATTTTAACTTTGTGCAATATGAGGAAATATCTTTAAAATTCTTCTTCTTCAGATGCACCAGTCAAACTCCTTTCATATTTGGTATACAACATGTCTAGGTGGGTCATTGTCAAGTTTGTTCAAATTGGCTCCCTGGGTAAATATTTTGGCTCTCTATTGGAGCCCAAAGTTTAACTTAGTGGATTGTGAGGACATTTCTTTAAAAACCTCCTTCAGATCCACCAGTCAGAATGCTTTCATGTTTGGTATGTAACATCTCTAGAGGGATCAGATTCAAGTTTGTTCAGTTTGAGTCCCTAGCTTAATATTTAGGCTCTCTGTAAGGGGAGGGGGGAGGGTAGCAGGTTAGGTTCAAGTTTGTTCAAATCCATAAAATTTGCCATGACTTCATTCCTCTGTAGTGTTGATGAACCATGACTAACTGAATCTGACCCCAAATACTTCTTTGAACCAGTTTGTCAGGTGAGTGATTAATGCCCCTTGTGGCCTCTTATTTAAAAACTGGAATGTTTAATTTTGTATTTTTTGCATAACTACACCTTCCAAATAAGAAAATATAGTATCTGGAACTACATAGTACTTTAGTTAACTAACTAGTAATTTTTCAACAATAAACTGAAATGTTTAATTGCTTGTATCCCTTGCAAAACAAGACCAGAATAATTAGAAAATATACATAGTACCAAACTGGCTAAGCAAAAAAACCCTCATATTTATTGAAGGTTGAGGTTCTTTCCAAATAAGTCAATGTTGCTAATTTGAAAAGAATCTCAACCTTCAATAGACATGAGGGTTTTTCTACTTTCCTATTGAAATAAAAAAATAAATGAATATTTACTTAAGGTTCCGACTCAGATAGATAAATTGTTCTGGCTTTAAATGGCACTGCCTCTGATTTAATATAAAACCAGCCTCACTACTCATCCTTTAACTTTGTGCTTTTCTCTGTCACTACTCACTATTTTCAGATTAAATTTTGGTTACATGAGCCTTAAAATGTTTTGAACGTTAACAGAATCTCACTATTAATGTCAAATTAATTTTCCTCTTTAAGCCATATAAAATTCGAAATCTCACTCTTTTTGCTAAAAGATCTCACTATTTTGCCCCTCAACTTAACATGTCTGCACTGATGTACTTGGAATGCTTATCGAGAAAGTGTAGGATTCTTCGCTTTATTTTTAAATCACCAGTTGAAGGGGTATAAAAAAGCTTCAAGAAGTGTTCTAGCAAATACATCTGAAGAATCAGAATCTTTTGATGCAAGGCATATGCTGCATCCTTACAGGGATCAGATTCAGATTTGTTCAAATCAGGTTCCTCTGTTAATATTTGGGCTTTCTATGGGATCGAATCCACCAGTCATAAGCATCTGATATTTGTTATACAACATTATTATGGAGGTCAGATTCAACTTTTTTCAAATTAAGAACCACAGGTAATATTTTGGTTTCCCATAGGAGCACAGCGTTTAACTTAGTGCGATATGAGAAATAAAATTTAAAAATCTTCTTCTTCAGATCCACGGGCCTGAAGCTTTCAATATATGGCATACAGAATCCTTACAGGGGTCAAATTCAAGTTTGTTCAAGTCTTGCCCATCGGTTAAAAAGTGCAACGCTTAACACCCGTGATTTGACGATAGTCCCCCATGGTTGGTTGTTTCCGCATAGTTATAACAATAACAAGCTGAAAATGTGCAAAAATTAACTACTGAAGGGCCATAACTCTGCCCAGTATGATCAAACCACATCAGTTATCAAATTTGTTCAAGATCTTAAGAAAATTTCAAATACCAAATATTGACCCAGTCCGTTAATATTTGTTCAAAATATCACGCTAACAAGCTGACAATGCACAAAAATTAACTAATTATGGGCCATAACTCTGTTCAGTATGATGAAACTGCATCAGTTTTCGAACTCACCGAAGACATTGTAAACATAGTCTCATATCCTAAATCTGATAATATTTGTTCCAAGTTATCATGTCAACGAGCTGAATATGCATAAAAAATAACAAATAAATTAAGGGTCATAACTCTGTTCAGTTTGATTAAATATCATCCAAATCTGTTAACATTTGTTCATGTTATCGTGCTAACAAGCTGGAAATGTGCACAAATTAACTAATTAAGGGTCATAACTCTGCCCAGTATTTGAGATCGTTCAAGACATTGTTAAAGTCTCATATACCAAATTTGGATCAATTCTGTCAATATTTGTTTTAAGTTATCACGTGCTTGCTTATACACCGACTTCATCAAACTGAAGGTCAAGTTTTTTAAAAAAAACTCAACCAAAAATTTGTAACACCAACAGTCAAGCATCTCGGAGATACAGGTGGTTACATTTAAAATTAGGAAACAAGTAAAAAGTTGGCACAGCCAACAGTTGCTCCCCGAAATGCAAATTGATTCAAACAACATACTGATTTTTTCAAATGCAAAACTGTGAAATGATTTTACCCATATAAAACAAAATACAAAAACGTGTGGAAGGACAAGGGTAACAATACACAGTAAACCTGTATTAAAAGCTTCTTGGGAAGGAGATTAAACTGGCCTTTGAAGACAGGTCACAGCTAAATTAGGTTATCACTGTACCATTTTACCACTTTTCAAGGGGCATAACTCTGGAATGGTAAATGCTGTAACAGTAAAAATCGATGTTGACCAACATTGCATGATAAGTAGTAATGTTGCAAAATTATAAGGTCGTACATCAAAGTGAACTAAAGTTATCATCCGGAAACCATTGATTTTACCATTTTGCAACTTTTCAAGGGACATAACTCTGTAAATGCCATAATGGTGAAAATCGAAGTTGACCTGTATTTTACTTTAGGTAGTAACGCTGCAAAATTGTATGGTTGTACATCAAAGCCAACTAGCGTAAAATCCGGAAAGTCCTGATTTTACCATTTTAAAACCGAAAATTGCATGTCATATATGGTCCTCCATACTTTTACTCCACTGCGTATGCGCAGTGTCAAGGAGGTCTCGAAATTGGCGCAAAAAGTCATTCTTTGTTTGGCCCTCAATTCAGTTACATCTGACTGATATTTGTGCTTGTAAGTCTCAGTTTTAATGATGCCAGACACATAATTATGAGAGAAATGGTGGATATAAGGAGGAAATAGAAGGAGGAGAGGAAGAAACAGTGGAAGGAAATGTTCTGGGCTGTAACTTATAATTTTTTTACGAAATTATTTCATGTTACCTATTTTCGAGGCATGACCCTGTTGTGGTCATTCTTGCTATGAATGTTCCATTGTTTGATCAGTGTTTCCTCTCTCCCTTTCCTTTATTCCCCCCTAGCTATTCTCCCATGCTTTTGGTGTATTATTTTGTAATGTTTATTACTAAAATTTCTTGGGAATTTTGGCTTGGAAACAGAATATTTTTTTCATTTTTAGCTTAACTTGACAAAATCAAGATAAGCTATTGCCGTCATGCATGAGGAGGTCTGTGAGCCTGTGTGTCTATTCACATTTTCCTTTAGCACAGGCTACACCCAGTAGTTCTTGTCTGATCATCACAAAATTTTATATGCAGGTTTGAGGTCATGTCTAGATGAGAACGTCCCCTTTTGGTCGTGATCGGTCAACCATGAAGGCTGCCCGAGCCCAAAACCTGAAAACCTTAAGCACAGTCTACAAGTCGTATTTATGAAGGGATTTCATTGTAACTTGGTAGGATGATTGTTTTATGTTCAGTCTACAGGTCTTATTTAATATGGAGGGATTTCATGGTAACTTGGTAGGATGACTCCGTATGATGTCTAAATGAGAAGTTCCCCATTAGCACAGTCTACAGGTGTTATTTAATATGGAGGGATTTCATGGTAACTTGGTAGGATGACTCCGTATGATGTCTAGATGAGAACTTCCCCATTTGGTCACGATCTGTTAACCGTGACGGCTACACAAGCCCAAAACCTGAAAACTTTTTGCACAGTCTACATGTCGTATTTATGGAGGGATTTCATTGTAACTTGGTAGGATGACTCCATATAATGTCTAGATGAGAACGTCCCCTTTTGGTGGGGATTGGTCAACTGTGATGGCTACAGGGGCCCAAAGCCTGAAAACCTTGAGCACAGTGTACAGGTCATATTTATGAAGGGATTTCATTGTAACTTGGTACCCTGATGACTCCAGATAATGTCATGATGAGAACGTTCCCTTTTGGTCGCGATCATTCAACCGTGATGGCAGCCCAAGCCCAAAACCCAAAAACTTTTAGCGCAGACTACAGGTTGCATTTATGATGGGATTTCATTGTAACTTAGTAGGATGACTCAGTATAATGTGTAGATGAGGATGTCCCCTTTTGGTTGCGATTGGTCAACCATGATGGCTACACAGGCCCAAAGCCCGAAAACCTTTAGCACAGTGTAAGGCTGTATTTATGAAGGGATTGGGGCGTGGTGGCATTGCGGTAACTGGTTCTCGTCAGATCACCGAAGGTAAGCAACATCGAGCCTAGTTAGTCCTCGGATGGGTGACCAACTGAGCGATCGATTTGGACTCCAGCGTTGTGTCCTTGGGCAAGGCTCTTAACCCTGATTGTCCACATGGAGGCACGATGATGCCGTGTACTAAGGTGTACTGCATGTCGATGGTGCGCATGTCTTCAACCAGTCTAACCCTGCCTGTGCTGCAGTCGGAGTTACAATGTTGAGGAGCTGGCAGCTGCTCGGTGGTTCTCTCCGGGTCCTCCGGCTTCCTCCACCCATAAAACTGTCACGGTCATGAATAGCCATTGTGCATAAGTATGTGACCTTAAACACAAATAAATAAATAAATAAATAAATATGAAGGGATTTCATTGTAACTTGATAGGATGACTCGTTTTGGAATAATTTCACTGTAACTTCGTAACTTTGGTTGACAAACATTAACTGTGAGGGCCACATTAACCCACCCCTCAATTCTTTAGTAAAACCTCTAATTATTAGTCCCCTATGGGAACCGTAAGGGGACTATAGGATTGCACTCCGTCCGTCTGTCTGTCCACCCATCCATCTGTCCATCCGTCTGTCTGTCTGTTTTTTATGTTACCACCTCTCCCTCCAACATGCTTTAAGCTACACCTTTCATATTTGGTACATGGATAAATGGTTCTGAGGGGATGATGCACGCTCAAAATTTTTTTTTGAAAATCTAAGATGGCGGAATGGCAGCCATTTTTGTTGTGTTTTTTAAGCTTTTTTTCTCTATTTTCATGTTACCACCCCTCCCACCAACATGGTTCAAGCTACACTTTGCATATTTGGCACATGGATAGAGGGTTGGGAGGGGATGATGCACATTTAATTTTTTTTTTTCAAAATCCAAGATGGCAGAATGGCGGCCACTTTTGTTGTGTTTTTTAAGCTTTTTTCTCTATTTTATGTTACCACCCCTCCCACCAACATGGTTCAAGCTACACTTTGCATATTTGGCACATGGATAGAGGGTTGGGAGGGGATGATGCACGTTCAATATTTTTTTTTTAAATCCAAGATGGCGGCCATTTTTGTTGTGTTTTTTAAGCTTTTTTTCTCTATTTTATGTTACCACCCCTCACTCCAACATGGTACAAGCTACACTTTTTATATCTGGCACATGGATAGAGGGTTGTAAGGGGATGTTGCACTTTCAATATTTTTTTTCCAAAGTTCAAGATGGCAGCATGGCAACCATTTCTGTTGTGTGTTTTTAAGCCTTTTTCTCTATTTTATGTTACCACTGCTCCCTCCAACATGGTTCAAGCTGCACTTTTCATATATGGTACATGGATAAAGGGGTTGTGAGGGGATTATGCACGCTCAATATTTTTTTTTTAAATCTAACATCTGTCTGTCTGTCCGTCTGTCTGTTTGTTTTTATGTTACCACCTCTCCCTCTAATATGCTTCAAGCTACACCTTTCATATTTGGTACATGGATAAATGGTTCTGAGGGGATGATGCACAGTCAATATTTATTTTTCAAAATCCAAGATGGCAGAATGGCGGTCATTTTTGTTGTGTTTTTTAACCTTTTTTCTCTATTTTATGTTACCACCCCTCCCTCCAACATGGTTCAAGCTACGCCTTTCATATATGGTACATAGATAAAGGCTTGTGAGGGGATTATGCACGCTCAATATTTTTTTTCAAAATCCAAGATCCTTATATACTCTAGTGTCTTCTGTGACAAAAACACCTTATGTCACTAAAGCGCCGTAGGGGACTAATACCACCTCGGTGGTCAAACACTTGTTTTTATTGAAAACATAACATACAGGGAACAGAAATTAACATATTCTCAATTATCACAATTCTTGTCTTATTTCATAACCCTTACATAAACATTGAACATTATCCTTTTCATCAAACACAACACACAGTCAAGTTAAGCTACAGTGTCATTGACACTTTCATCTTCTACATTTGATGTGCATGATATTTTCATAATATCTTCTTAAAAATCCGAGAGATGCCAACAGCCAAGCATCTCGGAGATAAAGGTGTAAGATATGAAAGTATGAAAAAATACAAAAATATGATAACAAAAATGGCCGCCATTTAGCCATCTTTAATTTTTTTTCTACAAAATTTAACGTGCATCATATTTTCATAATATCTGATTAATGTTAAAAATTTGAAAAACCAATATACAAGCATCTCAGAGATACAGATGGTAACATATAAAAAATTAAAAAATTACAACAAAAATGGCCACTGTTCAGCCATCTTTAATTTTTTTTTCTACAGCATTTGATAATTGGGAGTGCAGATTCTAACTTCGGGCAATATGGGGAATAATAATTAAAAATATTCTTCAGATCCACCAGTCAGAATCTTTTGATATTTGACATACAGCATCCTTACAGGGGTCAGATTCAGGTTTCTTCAAATCAAGACCCTCGATTAATATTTACACTCCTACTGGATCTCAGATTTTAACTTTGTGTAATATGAGGAATATTCTTTAAAAATTTTCTCATGAACCACCAATCAGAATCTTTTGATATATGGTATGCATCATTTGTATGGTATGCACATGCAAGTTTGTAAAACTCAGAAACTCAAAGATGGATTTAATTAGCATCTATGACCATTCAACACTATAGAGGAATGAAGTCATGTAATTATTTGTTACTCTGTTATGTGAGTAAGATGATTTTTTCTGGTTTGCTAGCACACAGACAATGCCCAGAATTCCAGTAATGCAAACCAGGGTGTCCCAGTATCAACCTAAGGACTTAACTCGAACAAACGTGAACAGACCCCTCCCCCCACACACTCCCTCCTCCATCAGGATTCTGATTAATTGGATCTGAAGAAGCAGATTTTTAAAGATTATTCCTCATATTGGATTAACTTAAACTTCATGCTCCAATAGGGAGCACAAATATTAACCCCAAAAAAGATTTTAACAAACTTGAATAGGACTCTTAGAATGGGTGATTTCATATATTAAAAGATTCTGACTGGGGATTCTGGAGAAGATTATTTTTAAAGAATATTCCTCAAATTGCACCATGTTAAACTTTGGGCTACCTTATGGGGGAGGGGTATCAAACCAGGGACTTGATTTGAACAAACTTGAATCTGAATTCCCTGAGGATGCTGTATTTCAAACACCAAAAGAGTTTGACCAGTAGATCTGAAGAAGATGATTTGTAAAGATTATTCCTCAGACCCCACAGGGTCACTTGTTCAAGAGTTTGACCAGGATTGGGATCACTCCCAGCCCCATTGAGCAACAATTGTCCAACTACTATCTGTGAATTTCAGTTTTTCAGCTGCATAATGTATTGGCTGGGATTGGGTTGACACCCACCCCCAGCCACTGAACACTACTGAATACCTAACATAGTACTCTTTTTCGAAATTAAATTCCTATCATTACCCGTTAATTGCCAACTGATGAAGACTGGCCAGGTTTGAGAATATTCCCCCTCTCCCCTCCAGTGGCAACATGGAGCCATAATTCAATATAATATTTTATAATATGACTTCTCCGATTTGTTCACTTTAAAACATTTGATATTTTGTTTTCATATTAATCAGCGATAAATAAAGCCTTCCGTCAGTTTCATTGGTCAGTTTCAAAACTAGACAATTTGATTGGCTGAACAAAATAAAACTGGGCCACATTTTCATAATTTGCATAATTAGAGTTGGGAGCTTTCATTGGTCAATTTCGAAACTGGACAATTTGATTGGCTAAACAAAATACAACTGGGTCATATTTACATAATTTCTGTAGGGAGAATTTACGTTATCTGTCCTTTTAGGGTGGGTTATATTGTATTAATCTTTTACCTACAAGAAAAACGCCATTCGTTTTTTTTTTATATTTTCACTTTTTGCTTCCAAAACATAGGTTATGACCCCTCATTGGAACGAGCTCGACGAGCTCGTTCCAATGAGGGGTCATAACCTATGTTTTGAGTGCAAAAAATGAAAATTTTTAGTTATACGAGGATGTTTTTTCCTAGTGCCGTCTGCAACTCAAGTTAGATGATGGGTTAAAAAGGCATGCTAAGTGGCTAATTTGTGCGCATGTGTGTCATATGATAAATAGAATATGAAATGAGTGTTTTTCTCATATAATATTTATGAAACTCGTCCGAATTTTCCATTTGGGCTCGCCAGAGGCTCGCCAAAACGGAAAATTCTTCGACTCGTTTCATAAATATTATATGAGAAAAACACTCATTCCATATCCTCTATTTACCTTTTTCCGCTTTCACTTTGAAGTTCCTGTTTACTCTTAGTTTACATTATCGTTATGTGCTCTTTGATCATTTTACATATATTGCTGGTACATGTCGATGCTTATTTGTTTTCATGCAAATGGTCATAAAAAGCATTTGTGGTGCTGACATTTTCCCTTGAAGAAGATGACCAATTTATTTATCAGCATTGTTTTCAGGAGGGTTGGTGTGATATTAGGCCAGGAAGCCTGACTCTGACTGTAACACTGTCGGTGACAGATTCGAGAATGGGCTACACAAAAATTATAAATATGACTTTGGAAAATTGAAACCATTCTCAAATTCTGTATTGTATGCAGAAAAATACTACATACCTCATTTTAATATTTGCTCTTAATTGTGACAATTCTGAACTTGTGACCTGCAGGTAAAAAGGCAAATACATCTTGACAAAGAAGTTCATTTGTAAATATTGGATAGGCACATCTAGGGAGATATAAACTAACAAAGATGAACAGTAAACATCAAATTCGGAACACATTATTGACAACCATGCTTGTTTCATAACAGGCTAAAAGCCATCTGCTATTGAAATGGAAACAATTGCATTTGTATTCTCCCAATTTTATGGTCACTTTTTATGAATAACACTAAGCATGCACCAATAAGTAGCTAATTATTTTATCCATAAGTATTTAGAGCTTGACGTTCGAAGGCGAGTCTAGATTGTCATTCTGACAGAGTGAACAACCCACTTTTATGGCCACACTGAATGATTGCCCAACTTACCCTGTCATACATGACACAAATTTTACTTCAGACATGTAATCCTCCATCACTTGCGAAAGTGACACTTGTTAATCACCCTAAAATACTGGCTACAGCATTTTCAGTTGACATTGTGGATTCACTTTGCAGGCATTTTCAATGCTTACTGAACCCTAAATGCCCATTCCTGGCATCTGTCAAGAAAATTGAAACTACCATTCTAGTAATTACACGATTTTGGTTACTGTTGTATAGGAAGAGCAAAACTAAATCACAAAAAGGTAAACAACTGCACAACACTACATGTGGTTCAAGTTGTCCAGCCCATTTGGGCCTTCAGAAGGGGCAAAACATGTAAAACCTTGTCTACAAGCTCCTATAGCAAGGCAGCTGATAATCATCTTGTATTTGTTGGATTTTGCTGATAAATCTTTGTGCAAAATCCTACAGTCTGCATATCTCAATTAATCATCTTGGAAAATTGTACATGCTTGTTTGGGACCATATATTATATATAGATATGTGCAGAGGAAAAATGGCTACCCTGGTGACCATCTTGGAATTTATTTTGCGTTTTATACAATGAATTGTGATCATCTTGGATTAAACCTCTTATTAAATGCAAAATTCATGCCCATCACTCTGTGTCAGTCAAAAAAAAAGTTTGTGAGCTATGCTCAAAATATCAATATCTTAGTTTTCTAAGACATCCTGACATGAAATGTTGAATTTTGAAGCAAGAATTTGAAAGAGGGGGTTCTCTTGGTGAATTAGAAACTTGTAGTTTGAAATTAGTCATGGTTTGTTGGAAGGTTTCAGTTAAAAATATTCCAGTCAGTTATGTTAAATCTATTTACATTCTGTGACTGGGAAGGGATACAGTAAAGATGTTTGTCTGTCCTTCCGTCCACCTGTCCTGTTCACCCAGAGTTTGTTTAAGAGATAATTTGAACAGTTGTTACTAAGTGTATTGCTTTATATTAACAATGCATTAGAAATGTTCAGTAACCATCATTATTAAATAAAAAGTAAGGGATTTATTGCCGTTTGCTCATTGAATTTTGACCAAAATTTCATTGTTTTTGTAATAACATGAGCAGGAGACCTCACATCGCAATAAAAGTTGATTGACAAGTTGATTGACTGGTTTATATTAACATTGTCTTGAACAGGCTAGAAAACCACAATCATTTCTCAAAGATACAGAGAATTATTGCCCTTTGTTTATTGAATTTTACGTGAATTTTTATTGTTTATGCAAAAACTTGAACAGTAAACATAAGATTTCAATAACTTTTCTTATTTTTCTTGTTTAACTTCGTGCAATTTGAGGAAATTTCTTTAAAAAATCTTTTTCAGATCCACCAGTCAGAATCCTTTCATATTTGGTATACAACATCTCTAGGAGGGTCAGATTCAAGTTTGTTCAAATCAGTTCCCTGGGTTAACATTTGGGCTCCCTGTTTGAGCCCAAAGTTTAACTTAATGCAATGTGAGGACATTTCTTTAAAAACCTCCTTCTTCAGTTCCACCGGTCAGAATTCTTTCATATTTGGTATATAACATCTCAAGGAGGATCATATTCAAGTTTGTTGAATTTGAGCCCCTGGCTTATTATTTGGGCTCTCTATGGGCAGGGGGGGGGGGGGGGGGTGGCAGGGGGAGCATGTTAGGTTCAGGTTTGTTCAAATCCATTCCTTAGTGTTTTTCCATAAAATTTGCCTTTCATGACTTCATTCCTTTGTAGTGTTGATGAACCATGTCTAACTGAACGTGACCCCAAATACTTCTAAGATCCACTTTGGCAGGTGAGCGATTAAGGCCCCTTGGGACCTCTTGTTCTTTTAATGATGTTTAAGATCACACATTTCTGCACAATGGCTAATAATGACAACACTCATGTTGCCCATTTTAGAGGACTTCCACCCCAAGCATTGGTGACTAGGTCCTCTTATACCAGTAGAAGAGAGCTTGTTCACAACAATAAACAAGTATTGCTTAACTTCCCATGATTGCCACAGAGAATTGTGTATTTAAATATAATTTTAATTAATATGGTTGAAATATGATCGTGTCAAATTACTTTTCAGATTAAACTGTGATGATCAACATGAGATGATGACCGGTTTAAACTAATACAATGTAACAAATAAGTGTTAGTTAAAGCTGCAAGCCGAGAGGTTCTTGGTTCGAATCCCACCTGCGGCAACTGCGTTGTGTCCATGGGCAAGACACTTAACCCCGATTACCCACATGGGGGCATCGTGGCATTGTGTACTAAGGCGTACTTCACTTCGATGGTGCACTTGTCTTCAGCTAATGCTAACCCTGCTTGTGTTGCTCAGTGGTTCTCTCCAAGTACTCCGGCTTCCTCCACCCGTAATACTGTCGTGGTATTGATTAGCCATTGTGCAGAAATATGTGACCTTAAACATCAATAAATAAATAACCTTAGTTAAATGAATCTGATGCAGAAAAAAAATTAAATCGACACACCATTTCTTCCTACATATCACATGTACTGTTGTACCATACCCACATGCTACATACACACTGACGCCCTGTGCAAAGCCTACAAAAGTGTTAGAGATGTTTTAATGTTTTTTAAGCAATGTACACAGTGTGGAACCATCTCTTGGCAGATTTGTTTACAATGTAAGCATTGGACATTTTATGCATTTTGGAATGAAATTAATGCACTGACTTGCGCAAGGTGTTTGAGGTGTGCTCTTGATCACTCGCTGATATTGAAATCTGTGTACCCCGTGGTAAACAGCACAATATGTACAAAATTAATTTTTTTATTTAATCGAATTTAAATGTAATTAACAACTATTGGAAAGTCAGATTTATGTTTTTTAGCTCACTTCACTGAGCGTCAGGGGGAGCTTAAGTGATCACCTTCTGTCCGTCATCCATCGTCCATCTGATATGAACATGATGTTTGTACCTTCTCCAAAACCACTGAACCGATTTCAGTAAAAATCGGAGATGATTGCTTGTTCTGCAATCGTATTTGGTTTTTGTTCAGATCAACTTGCTCAGCCCCAAAGGGTGGGAGTAGGAGGATGTGCTCCAAAATTTAAAAAAAAATCTTTTCATGAACCAGTGGGTATACTGACTCGATATTTGGTATGGAGGTTCCTTTTGAGGTGTGAAATCAAGTCTGTTCAAACAAAGTTTGTGGAGCAATATTTGCCTTTGTAATGCGAGGGGCAAGATTTTTGATCCTGCCCAAAATTTACATTTCTGACCCAATCATCTGATTTGAACCAAATTTGGTATGTGGTATTAATGAGTCACAAATACTTGATTCATGCCAAAAAAATTTCTGTATCCCCATGGGAACCCCAGGAGCTAAAAATAGAAATATATTCAAATGCCTATATTTCTCAAACTGCACGGAGCAGAGAACTGTTATTTGGTATGAAGCATTCTTTGGACCAATAGAATGGAATAGTAAACAAAAGGACGTTATCGAAAAAATGCTGAGTTAGCATATTTGCAAAAATTTCTTCCCCAGAACCACTGATAAGAATCTTGATATTTGGTATACAGCATCCAAAGGGGGTCAGATACACGTTTGTTCAAATGAAACCCCTCAGTTCATATTTGGGCTCAATTCATGAGCCTGAATCTTAACTTAGGGCAATATGGGGAATAAGCTTTAAAAATCTTTTTTGGAACCACCAGTCAGAATCTTTTAATAATTGGTATACATCATTGATACGAGGGTCAGATTCAAGTTTGTTCAAATCAATCTTTAAAAATATTCTTCTTCAGATTCACCTGTCAGAATCTTTTGATATTTGGTATACATCATCCTCAGGGAGGTTAGATCTACTTTTGTTCAAACCAAGTCCCTGGGTTGATATTTGGGCTCCCTATTGTAGCCTGAATTTTAACTTAGTTGTCCAATATGAGGAATAATCTTTAAAACTATTTTTCTCCAGAACCACTGGTCAGAATCTTTTGATATATGGTATACAGAATCCTTAAAGGAGACAGTATCAAATTGAGATTCAAGTTTGTTCGAACCAAGTCCCTAAGTTTATATTTGGACTCCCTATTTGAGATTCTTCAGATCCACCAATCAGAATCATTTGATGATTGGAAAAGAGCCTTCTTTTGGTCGGTCAGATTCAAGTTTGTTCAAATCAAGTCCCTGGGGTCATATTTGGGCCCCATATGGGAAGTTGAACTTATAACTTAGTGCAATATGAGGAATATTTTTTAAAAATCTTCTTCTTCAGATCTGTCTGTCAGAATCTTTTGATATTTGACTTGTAGTATCCTTTGTGGGGTTAAATTCCAGTTTGTTCAAATGAGGCCCTTGGGAGGGGGACGGTCCATTGGGCAAAGTTATATTTTTTTGCTTTGGAAAAAGATTTGGAGGATTTACTGTTTTAAGTGTTTTCATGAAAAAAATGAACTTTCCCCTATTGGGGAGGAGGGGGGGGGAGTGGACTCGGAGATTTTTTTTCTTCTTGCTTCCAAATGTGTTTTGAAGGTGTTTAAGTGCTTTTACACAAAAAAATCACCCAACAGACCTTAGCTAAAATAGATTAACTATATTAACATGTAGATGCTGAATGTGGCCTTACATCCTTCTTTAAATAGTTTTATCAGGTGAGGGATTAAAGCCCTTTGGGGCCTCTTGTTTTATCATTTATTTTTTATTTTAATTCAAAATAAAAACAAGCAAAGCATGTGATATTTGACAAAAATATGGCTTGACAGCAGTTATCAGATCATTGAAGTGATGTTCAGTTTGTTTGTTCAACTTTTTGAATTGATCACTTGATAAAACTGTTGTACCTTTGTATAAGTGGCATCCCCATTGTTGCTATGTTTTCAGAGTAAAAAGGTGCAACTTATCGGTGTCCCAGAACTCTTCTGCGCTGTGGAGATTAATATAAACTACTTCCAGTTGGTATGTTGAATTCTTTGCTGCACTGGTTTACATCGTGAATGAATGAATGAATGAATGAATGAATGAATGAATGAATGAATGAATGAAATGAATGAATGAATGAATTTATTTGCAGAAAAACATTATAGTACAACCTTTTTACATGATGAATAATATTAAATATAAATACATTGAGTTATTCACACTGACTTGAGTTCAACACTTTCGAGTTGTTTTCTGCAGGGAGGTGACGTAGACAGCTGGCTGTGTTAGTGTCGCACATCTTTAGGTAAAAAAAGAGAAAAAATAAACAGAAAAAGAGGTTGAAAGAATAGGGAAATTATGCTATTGAATGCATGGAATCGCATTGTGAAAACTGTGACCATACTAATGGAAAGGCCCAACTACTGCGTAACTGGTCGTCTCATAACTTGATTACACTGGCAAAGATGTCAACAGTAGTGTCATCACTTTGTTTGATGTCCAGTGCACAAGCTTATTTTCATTGTAATGTTAGTTATCATGCACAATTGTCCTAGGGCAGGACACCGGTTGGTGTGTTGTTGTCCCTTGGAAAAAAGTGTTATTATGGTATCGACTGGAGAGGTAATGTATAAAAGATCACAAATATCAACAGGCAGTATTTAGTGCAAGAGCGACAACTCACGTTCCGATAAATGCTGTACTCTAACATGTGTAGTACTTAAAAAGTAAATATCAGATTTCAATAAATTTTGATAATCTGTTTTATATTAACATTGTCTTGGATTTGATTGACTATCAGGGTTAATTGTTGAAAAAATGGAGAGAATTATTTGTCCTTTACATTTTCTGTTCTATTTTTTTATGGCCCATCAACTGAAAATCTTTTTGGCATGTTGTTTTATCCCTGTCTGTTTGTCCATCCACTTATAGGGTGCAAGGTTTATCTGCCTAACTCCTCTTACAGTTTAAAAGCTGGAACCTTTTTATTTTACACGAAATTTATACATATACCAAAGGTGTGCAAATTGCTCGGAATTTGATTTTGTTAATTTTTCTCAAAATTTCAGGTTGTTGAACTTAGTACATTTTTGTGAAATTTTGAATTTAGGGTACAAGGTTTGTCTGCCTAACTCCTCCCACAGTTTTCAAGCTAGTACCTTTTTATATACATTTACCAAAAGTGTGCATATTGTCAAGACTTCAGGTTTCAAGCTAAAACTTTTTAGCTCACCTGACTTAAAGTCAGGGTGAGCTTTTCTTATCACTCTTCGTCTGTCGTCCGTCGTCCGTCGTCCTGCGTGAAGGTGGTGTTTGAGCCTCTTTCTCCTAAACCACTGGCCTCATTTTAAGTAAATTTCATGTAAGTAATGGTTATATAGGAGAATTTTGAATTTTATGCAAATTAGGTTTCGGCTCATATTGAGCAGAGGTGTGGGGGAAAAAATGGCCAAATTTTTTGAAAATCTTCTTCTAATGAACCACCAGTAGCAGAGACTTGATATGTGGTATACAGAGTCCTTTTGAGGTTTAGAATCAAGTTTGTTCAAGAGAAGTTTGTCGGGCATTATTTGCCTTCATTATGGGAGGGGCAATAATTTTGGCCACGCCTAAAATTTCTATTTTCTGAACCATGAGGTCGATTTGAACCAGATTTGTTATGAGATGATAATGGGTCATAAGAGTTGATTGATGCAAAAAAAAAATTTCTCGTTGCCCCGTGGGAACCCCAGGAGCTAAAAATAGGAAAAACCTTAAAACTGCCATATCTCCAAAACTACACAGCACAGAGAATTCTTATTTTGTATAAAGCTTACTTTTATCCAGTAGAATAGAATGGTTAAAAAAAATCCCTATCGGTTTGATCACAAGGTACTTTTTTCAGAACTTTTGAAAACTGTAGGCAATGGGAAAAAGATTAAAAAATCTTCTTCTCCAGATCCAGCAGGCAGAATCTTTTGATATTTGGTATGCAACATTGTAGGGTGGATCTGATTCATGTTTTTTAAAATCGGACCCCTGGGTTGATATTTGGGCTCCGTATAGTAGCCCGATTTCGAACTTAGTGCATTTCAGGCAAATTTCTTAAAAAATCTTCTTCTCCAGATCCAGCAGGCAGAATCTTTTGATACTTGGTATGCAACATTGTGGGGTGGATCTGATTTAAGTTTGTTCAAATCGGCTCCCTAGTTTCATATTTGGGCTCACTATGGAAACTCGAATTCGAACTTAGTGCATTTCGGGCAAATTTCTTCAAAAATATTCTTCTCCAGATCCAGCAGGCAGAATCTTTTGATATTTGGTATGCAACATTGTGGGGTGGATCTGATTCAAGTTTGTTCAAATCGGCCCCCCTGGATTCATATTTGGGCCCACTATAGAAGCCTGAATTCGAACTTAGTGCATTTCAGGCAAATTTCTTAAAAAATCTTCTTCTCCAGATCCAGCAGGCAGAATCTTTTGATATTTGGTATGCAACATTGTGGGGTGGATCTGATTCAAGTTTGTTCAAATCGGCTCCCTAGATTCATATTTAGGCTCACTATAGAAGCTCGAATTCGAACTTAGTGCATTTCAGGCAAATTTCTTCAAAAATCTTCTTCTCCAGATCCAGCAGGCAGAATCTTTTGATATTTGGTATGCAACATTGTAGGGTGGATCTGATTCATGTTTGTTCAAATTGGACCCCTGGGTTCATATTTGGGCTCCGTATAGTAGCCCGATTTCGAACTTAGTGCATTTCAGGCATATTTCTTAAAAAATCTTCTTCTCCAGATCCAGCAGGCAGAATCTTTTGATACTTGGCATGCAACATTGTGGGGTGGATCTGATTTAAGTTTGTTCAAATCGGCTCCCTAGTTTCATATTTGGGCTCACTATGGAAACTCGAATTCGAACTTAGTGCATTTCGGGCAAATTTCTTCAAAAATATTCTTCTCCAGATCCAGCAGGCAGAATCTTTTGATATTTGGTATGCAACATTGTGGGGTGGATCTGATTCAAGTTTGTTCAAATTGGCCCCCCTGGATTCATATTTGGGCCCACTATAGAAGCCTGAATTCGAACTTAGTGCATTTCAGGCAAATTTCTTAAAAAATCTTCTTCTCCAGATCCTGCAGGCAGAATCTTTTGATATTTGGTACGCAACATTGTGGGGTGGATCTGATTCAAGTTTGTTCAAATCGGCTCCCTAGATTCATATTTAGGCTCACTATAGAAGCTCGAATTCGAACTTAGTGCATTTCAGGCAAATTTCTTCAAAAATATTCTTCTCCAGATCCAGCAGGCAGAATCTTTTGATATTTGGTATGCAACATTGTGGGGTGGATCTGATTCAAGTTTGTTCAAATCGGCCCCCTGGATTCATATTTGGGCTCACTATAGAAGCTATAGAAGATCGAATTCTAACTTAGTGCATCCCAGGCAAATTTCTTCAAAAATCTTCTTCTCCAGATCCAGCAGGCAGAATCTTTTGATATTTGGTATGCAACATTGTAGGGTGGATCTGATTCATGTTTGTTCAAATTGGAGCCCTGGGTTCATATTTGGGCTCCGTATAGTAGCCCAATTTCGAACTTAGTGCATTTCAGGCAAATTATTTAAAAAATCTTCTTCTCCAGATCCAGCAGGCAGAATCTTTTGATATTTGGTATGCAACATTGTGGGGTGGATCTGTTTTAAGTTTGTTCAAATCGGCTCCCTAGATTCGTATTTGGGCTCACTGTGGAAGCTCGAATTCGAACTTAGTGCATTTCGGGCAAATTTCTTCAAAAATCTTCTCCAGATCCAGCAGGCAGAATCTTTTGATATTTGGTATGCAACATCGTGGGGTGGATCTGATTCAAGTTTGTTCAAATCGGCCCCCCTGGATTCATATTTGGGCCCACTATAGAAGCCCGAATTCGAACTTAGTGCATTTCAGGCAAATTTCTTAAAAAATCTTCTTCTCCAGATCCAGCAGGCAGAATCTTTTGATATTTGGTATGCAACATTGTAGGGTGGATCTGATTCATGTTTGTTCAAATTGGACCCCTGGGTTCATATTTGGGCTCCGTATAGTAGCCCGATTTAGAACTTGGTGCATTTCAGGCAAATTATTTAAAAAATCTTCTTTTCCAGATCCAGCAGGCAGAATCTTTTGATATTTGGTATGCAACATTGTGGGGTGGATCTGATTTAAGTTTGTTCAAATCGGCTCCCTAGATTCGTATTTGGGCTCACTATGGAAGCTCGAATTCGAACTTAGTGCATTTCGGGCAAATTTCTTCAAAAATCTTCTCCAGATCCAGCAGGCAGAATCTTTTGATATTTGGTATGCAACATTGTGGGGTGGATATGATTCAAGTTTGTTCAAATCGGCCCCCCCTGGATTCATATTTGGGCCCACTATAGAAGCCCGAATTCGAACTTCGTGCATTTCAGGCAAATTTCTTAAAAAATCTTCTTGTCCAGATCCAGCAGGCAGAATCTTTTGATATTTGGCATGCAACATTGTGTGGTGGATCTGATTCAAGTTTGTTCAAATCGGCTCCCTAGATTCATATTTGGGCTCACTATAGAAGCTCGAATTCGAACTTAGTGCATTTCAGGCAAATTTCTTCAAAAATCTTCTTCTCCAGATCCAGCAGGCAGAATCTTTTGATATTTGGTATGCAACATTGTGGGGTGGATCTGATTCAAGTTTGTTCAAATCGGCCCCCTGGATTCATATTTGGGCTCACTATAGAAGCCCGAATTCAAACTTAGTGCATTTCAGGCAAATTTCTTAAAAAATCTTCTTCTCCAGATCCAGCAGGCAGGATCTTTTGATATTTGGTATGCAACATTGTGGGGTGGATCTAATTTAAGTTTGTTCAAATCGGCCCCATGGATTCATATTTGGGCTCACTATTGAAGCCCGAATTCGAACTTAGTGCATTTCAGGCAAATTTCTTCAAAAATCTTCTTTTCCAGATCCAGCAGGCAGAATCTTTTGATATTTGGTATGCAACATTGTGTGGTGGATCTGATTCAAGTTTGTTCAAATCGGCTCCCTAGATTCATATTTGGGCTCACTATAGAAGCTCGAATTCGAACTTAGTGCATTTCAGGCAAATTTCTTCAAAAATCTTCTTCTCCAGATCCAGCAAGCAGAATCTTTTGATATTTGGTATGCAACATTGTGGGGTGGATCTGATTCAAGTTTGTTCAAATCGGCCCCCTGGATTCATATTTGGGCTCACTATAGAAGCCCGAATTCAAACTTAGTGCATTTCAGGCAAATTTCTTAAAAAATCTTCTTCTCCAGATCCAGCAGGCAGGATCTTTTGATATTTGGTATGCAACATTGTGGGGTGATCTAATTCAAGTTTGTTCAAATCGGCCCCATGGATTCATATTTGGGCTCACTATTGAAGCCCGAATTCAAACTTAGTGCATTTCAGGCAAATTTCTTCAAAAATCTTCTTTTCCAGATCCAGCAGACAGAATCTTTTGATATTTGGTATGCAACATTGTGGGGTGGATCTGATTCCAGTTCGTTCAAATCGGCCCCCTGGATTCATATTTGTCATAACTTAGTTCAAAATGATGGAATTTCTTTAAAAATCTTCTTTAGATCCAGCAGTCGGAATGTTTTGATATTTAGTTTGCAGCATCCTTAGGGGGTGAGATTCAAGTTTGTTCAGCCATGTCCCTAGATCCATATTTATACCCCCACTTTCGAAGAAAATGGGGGTATACTGGATTACATGCGTCCGTCCATCTGTGCGTCCGTGTGTGAGTCCGTCCGAAAATATTCATAACTTAAGTAAATTATTATTTTTTATAATATTTGTTGGTCATAGGTATGCCCACACTAGTTATTTTTTTTTTTTTTTTTTTTATTATTTTTTTTTTTATTACTTGTTCACGTAGAAATTGTGTCCGAGCCAAATTTTGTCTGTTCAGCCTGTATCTCGGGTATTGAATGTTCTATTGCAATGAAATATGCCATGAACACTGCTTATGGTATAGGCTTTAAAAAAAAGATTCAACGATATTTCTCACATTCTCCTTTTTAGAGTTATCCCCTTTTTTTGACTTAGAAATTGTAGGAAATAGACATTATTTGTCTGTTCAGCCTGTATCTCAGGTATGGGTTATCGGATTTTGGTGAAATATGGCATGCAGTTTGCCTATGACAAAGGCTTCTGCCTCATTGCATAAAACTTCCAAACACCAAAAAATATACCATACCTTCTGACTTAGAAATTGTTGAAAACTTTCGAAGAAAATGGGAGGGGGGGGGGGGGCATACTGGATTGGGGTTATCGGATTTCAGTGAAATATGGTTTGCAGTTTGCCTATGACAAATGCTTCTGCCTCATTGCATAAAACTTCCAAACACCAAACAATTTACCATACCTTTTGACTTAAAAAATGTTGGAAATTGTTGAAATCTCTCGAAGAAAATGGAAGGGGGGGGGGGTATACTGGATTGTGTCTGTGCATCCGTCCGTCAGTCCATACGAGAATATTCATAAATGATATTTGTTGGTCATAGGTATGCCCACACTGGGCGGTACACCACATGGGGGTATGCACCGGACGAAAGTCCAGCTCTTGTTGGACTAACTGTGGGAGCTTGAATTGTAACTTAGTTCAAAATGAGGAATTTTCTTTAAAAATCTTCTTCAGATCCAGAAGTCGGAATATTTTGATATTTGGTGCGCAGCATCCTTAGGGGAGTGAGATTCAAGTTTGTTAAAACCAAGTCCCTGGGTTCATATATGGGCTCCCTGTGGGAGCCCAAATTATAACTTAGTTCAATATGAGGAATATTCCTTAAAAATCTTTTTTTTTTAGATTCACTGGTCAGAATCTTTGGATATTTGGTATAAGCTTTTCTTAGGAGGAGCAGATGCAACTTGTTGAAATCAATTCTCTGGGTTGATATTTAGGCTACCATGTCAGGTGAGCGCCCTCAGGCCCCTTGGGGCCTCTTGTTTTAATTTTGAAGGATGTGTAATTCTACCTTATACAGGTGTAGAAACTCAATATTTACCAGACTTCAAGATATTTTGCTGCATTTTACATATTTTGAAATACATAAGTAAACTAAAGTACATGGTAGAACTCACAGGGGCATCATAGGTGTCTTACAGGCAAATCACACGTAACAAATCACTATTTGCTCTTCAATCTCCTGTTTTCATGTGCTGTGCAGGGGCATGCTTCAGTCTGCATCACTTGGCATCTGTTGACTGTAGCTTTGCTTATCAGTCTTTATCTTCAGAACCACTGAATAAAACCCAACCAAACTTGGTACAAATTATCTTGGGGAGTCTCCGTGGGAACTCTGGGAAGTGAAGCAGTGCTTGTTTACTGTGGTAAACAAGCTCTGTTTCACTAGTAAAATATGACCCAGTCTCTAATATTGAGTTCGAGTCCTCTAAAATAGGCAACATGGAGTATAAACAATTGACTGACCTTGACTTTATCTCCATGTTGTGGTCATGATGAGCCATTGTACAGAAGTATGTGACCTTAAACACCAATAAATAAATAAATCTTGGGGAGATACCCTTCCAAATTTGTTTGATAGAAGTTGCTACGCCGAATGGACTGAAAGTGTTGCTCAAAAGGTCAGAGTTCTTTAACAATCATCTGATAAACCATCAGTCACAGTGCTTCGAAATTTGGTATGGAACTTTTTTTGTGCTCATTATACAAGTTTGTTCAAAGAAAGGTTCTCTGGCAATATTTGGGCTCATGCTGGGAAGTGCAAAATTTTTGATCACTGCAAAATTTATATTTTTCGAACCAGTTTGCAATTTGAACCAATTTGAGTATGCAGTAGTATTGGGTGATACATACTTCATTCATGATAATTAAAAAAATGTCCTTGCCCCTATGAGTCAAGTTTGTTCTAATCAAGTCCCTGGGTTCTTATTTTTGCCCCTTACGGGTGCTCAAAATTTAACTTAGTGCAATATGAAGAAAATTCTTTAAAATCTTTTTCAGATCTACCAGTCAATATTTTTTAGCTCACCTGACTGCAAGTCAGTGTGAGCTATTACCATCACTTGGCGTCCAGCGTCTGTAAACTTTTGGAAACTTGTCTTCTTCTTCACAACCATTAATCCAAATTCACACATATATTGCACAAACCATCTTTGGAGTATACCCTTTCTATTTTGTTCAAATAAAGCAGCTGCCATCTTCTGGCTCTGGCTAATGCCCCAAAAGCTTTAAAATCTTTTAAAATATTCTTCTCATGAAACACCAGAGAGAATGCCTTGATATTTGGTATGGAACATCCTTTGGTTTTGAAGATTAAAGTTTGTTCAAGAGAAGATGGTAGGTCAATATTTGGGCTCTCTGTGGGAGCATATCCACTTTGAGCTCTGCCCAGAATTTGTTTTTCAAGAACCAGTGGGCAAATTTGAACCAAATTTTGCATGTAGTATAAGTGGGTCCTACGTAATTGATTAATGCCCGAAAACAAAGGTCTAAAAATAGAAAAAAATTCAAAAGCCCATATTTCCCAAACCACACAGAACAAAGAACTGTTATTTGGTATGAAGCATCTTGGGGACAATTAGAATGGAATGGTTAAAAGAAATTGCCATGGGTTGTGTCCGGGTGTTCTGAAGGGGGCATTGACAAAATGCTGAGTCAGCATATTTCCAGTAAATTTTATCCGTAAGCAACAGCGGTGTTACATTTATTCAAACTAGAAAACAATTTAGGACAGTCTGTCTAAATAATCTATTATAGAACAGAGGAGTTAGCTGTCAAACATGACATGTAATCTGATTGTAATAAAAATGCCCATTTTTGATTCCTTGATGGAATCCTTTCAGTGCTGTGCACAATATGTTTTTTGGGGTTTCTTAGAAAAATTTATCTTATTACCGTATGAATATCTTTAATTTAACCCTCTCCAGACTTCAATGTGGGCTCCAAAGACTTTATTCCATGTAATGTGAGAATAATGATAACCATTTCCATACTCACATTACTTCTCTAAGCATCATTCAGATAAGTGGCAGAGCCAAAAATGTCCATTTCTGATTCCTTGATCAAACCCTAGTAATGCTGTTCACATATATGTTTTTTCTGTTTTCTTGGAAATTTTTTTATCTGATTCCTGTATGAATATACTGTTAACAAAAACCTATTTCTGATTTCTTTAAAAATATTTTACCCCCCAAAATAAGCCTCTATAAATTCTCTTTCTGTTTTGTTTATTTCTGATGCTTTAAGCTTTTTCACAAAGACTTGAATTTACTGGTGCAACTGTATGTTGATACATGTATAATTAGTCTCAAGTTACTTATCAGAAAATACTGATTGATGACAGGTGTTTGGAAAACCAGGAAAGTTTTGTTTATATTATCTTCCCATCATGTCAGCTTAAATGACAGTAATTATTGTATATCTTTTAAGATTTGACAAAATTGGAGTAAAATGTGTTTCCTGTAACCCTTTACCTATCCAAAGCTATTTTGAAAGAGAATACTGTCTGAAAAAATTGTAATTTTCAAAATATTTAACCTTCTTTTACTGATTTTTTTGTTGAAACAGAATTCATAAATGTGTGTATTTTCAAGAAAATCTTCTTTGAAACTACAAGGCCAAATGGTTTGAAAACTTAGTGTGACTGATGACTGTAACCCCCCTCTACCAATGATCCTCATTTAATCTTCATTGGTTTGCAATTATGGCTGCAATTGTGGCTTATAGTTACTATAGAAACCCTATAGGAAATCACATTTTTATCATCTTCACTGAAAGTACTGAGCCAATGTGAACCAGACTTGGCGGGCATTGTCTATAAGAGGTTCCCTACAACTGTTACTCATTTTATTCCTGTTGGGTGAAAAACGTGGCTGCCAGAAGCATTCTTTGATTCTGATTGGTCAATTTTGAAAACTCTTCTCTGAAACCATAGGGCCAAATGTTTTGAAACTTTGCATGGTTGATAACTGGGACACCCTCCACCAACTTTCCTCATTTAATGTTGATCATATTGCAAACATGGCCACAATTGCGGTTTATAGTTACTATAGAAAAACCTATGGGAAATCACATTTTCATCTTCTCTCTGGAACTACTGAGCTGACGTGAACCAAAACTTGGCAAGAAAGGTCTATAGGAGGACTCTACAAATGATCCTCTTTTTGTTCCCGTTGGTTGGAAAATATGGCCACCAGAGACATTCTATGATTCTGTTTGATTTATTCAAATGTTTTGAAACTTCACATGATTGAAGACTGGGACACCTAACAATGATCCTCATGTAATGTTGATGTAATGTTGCAAACATGACCACAATTGCAGCTCATAATTACCAGGAAAGCCTATGGGAAATCAAATTTTTATATGTAGTTCCAGGTGAGCGATTACAGGCTCTATAGAGCCTCTAGTTGTTCCTGCCTGTTGGAAAACATGGCCACCAGAGGCATTCTCTGATTCTGATTAGTCAATTGGAAAAATGTTTTTCTGAAACTACAAGCGAGGCCAAATGTTTTGAAACTTCCTGTGATTGATGAGTGGGACACATAATGTAAGAGGAACAACTTTGCTGTTATGTTATTATGAAAATATAAACCCTATACCAGCAGGGTACCTTGAATTGTAGAGTAAGTGGAGAGTGGATTGTAACTAAATCACCAGTAAAGTGGAATAATCACCCAAAGTATCAGTTTCAAATTCTGTACATATGGACAAAAAACAAGCAATGTGACAGCCAGTGGACCTCTGGGTTTAACACGGAAGTCCATTAGCTGGAACTTGCTTTGCAACAAATTTGCAGTTATTGCTTGGGTGGAATTTCCACTCTGTGGTAATTTTAGTGATAATACACCCGACACATACTGTAGCAGTTTTCTCAACTGAGAACTGGACAATGATAAAATATTTTGTATCGTTTTATGTAGGGATGTAACTGGAAACAACTTTGCTACTATATGTTATCAGAAAAACTGTCAAGTTGTGATTGATGACAGGTGTTTGGAAAACTTGGTGTAATTTACTGGTCAGCTCTAAATGATAGTATATAAATATTTTCCAGTAAATTATTTTTCTTTGATTTTATCATTCATTCAAGGTAGACATAATAACAAATCCTTTGAATAAAATGTTGTGCTTTGTGTAACCCTTTACCTATCCAAAGCTCTTTGAAAGAGAGTACTGTCTGAAAAACTAATTTTCAAAATATTCTTGAACCTTCTTTTACTGATTTTTATTGAAACATAATTCATAAATGTGTGCTGGCACTATTGGTAAACAGTATTTCTATGATACTGGTCGATTTCTAACTTAACCCTGCACATATGGTTTCAGAGAAGTGTGTCCTGCAATTATGGCTGGAATATTATGAAATGCAATCTCTGTCCATATGGCTGTCCATCTGTCCATCCATTCGTTCATCTGTCTGCCTGTCTACCTGAAAGAATGCCTGCCACGTGCCAACCAGGCAATGTGCCCACCCACGCACGCACGCACCCATATGCCTGCCGGTCCTACTGGAAACCTGCCCGCCCACCCTAACATCAACTTTAACCATACCTCATTCATTCCAGAGTGAAAAAGTACAGCCAGAACAGTTGTTAGACACAGTTATGCACTTACTATAGCCTTAAAAACCTACCAACTCTATATGAAAGCTGGTTTCGTTGGTGCCTGAAAAAAAGGCAAAATAGGTGACTCTCTCGATTTCTAGAAACAAAAAAAGGAGGATTTTCTAAAAGCTTTTCCTCTGAAACTACAAAGTTAAAGGTTTTTTAAACTTCACATGCTTGATGACTGAGACACCCTCTACGAAAAATCCTCATTTAATGTTGATCAGGTTGCTAACATGGTCGCAATTGTGGCCTGTAGTTACCATGGAAACCCTACGGGAAATCACATTTTCATCTTCTTCTCTGGAACTACTGAGCCGACATGAACTTGGCAGGAATGGTCTATGGGAGGTCCTCTACAAACAAGTCTCATTTTATTCTTGTCAAATGAAAAACATGGCCGCCAAAGGCATTTTTTGATTCTGATTGGTCGATTTTGAAAAATTTACTCCTCTGAAATTACAAGGCCAAATGTTTTGAAACTTCACATGATTGATGACTGAGACACCGTCTACCAATGTTCTTCGTGTAATGTTAACCATGTTGCAAACTTTGCCACAATTGCAGTTCATAGTTACCATGGAAACCCTATGGGAAATCACATTTTTATATGTAGTTCTGCAGGGTGAGCGATTACAGGCTCTTTAGAGCCTCTAGTTAATATACTCTCCCCAAAAAAGAAAGTGTGCATGCTAAAAAAATAACACTAAAAAAAGATATATATCATTTTCATTCGTGGAAATTTTATTCAATCACAGATGAATCAATTTGTGATCAACACGAGAAATTTCATTATGCTACGACGAATACTCTTGGTGCCATGGAGAGTCAAAGACACTAAGGGTCAAACACAAAAGTCACACACTCAATATCGGGTATGACCTCTGTCTGCATCGACTACTGTTGTGCATCTACTCCTCATGGAAGCGAACAAGTTAGCATGGAAGTGTTGTGGGATGTTGTTCCATATTCTGATAAGCTGTCTTTGGAGTTCCACAAGCGTTGACGGTGCATGGGGAAGCCGGCGTAGCTGACGTTTCATTTCGTCCCATACGTGCCCAATGGGTGAGATATCGGGCGAATTTGCGGGCCAGGGAAGAACATCCACTTGTTGTTGCTGCAGATACTGTTGAACAACACGAGCTGCGTGGGGTCAGGCATTGTCCTGCTGTAGAATGACGCCGGGGCCGTGACGTTGCAGAAATGGGACAACAACAGGTGTAAGCACTTCATCACGATATCTGGCCGCATTGAGATTGCCATCAATAATGACCAGCTCAGTACTGTTACGGGCAGTGATGCCACC